>VZTT01066998.1:20211-49974 GCA_013400855.1 Buphagus erythrorhynchus
CTACATCAGTGATAGTTCCAGTATTGGGGGGTAATTTTACTGTTGTGGCTTAAATGCCTGTTGGATGCAGCGATTTTTCTGTACTAAAACCTTTCCAAGTGCTTCCCTTGAATGTCTTTTAAATATTTAACATGGACAGGGGAAGCAGAATGTAATAAAAGGCTGCAATTAGATGGTAACAGTTTATTTCAGGTACACGTTGTCACTTGTGTTTAGGCAGGTTTCAATGCAGGAAACTAATCTTCTGGGGAATGCTGGCTCTTAGCCAGCAGATAGTTCTTACCCCTGCTTCATCATCGAAATACTTCTGCATTTCAGGGTTTTTACATTTACCAAACGTAAATATCTGTGTGTGTGCATGCATACAGAGTTAGAAGGTAGATGCTTACATTTCTGATCATGTTGTTAGTACATGACCAAAATTTTCGTTTCCACGCTCACTTAACTGCAACAGAAAGTCTAACTGTGTGGTCAGTGATTGGAAGATTTCCTTCAGATTTTTCTAATGAAGTAGAAGCTTCACTTCTGGTTCAGTGGCCAGTACCTACTTTCTTTGTTTTCTTTCTCACATTTTTACTATCCAAATATTAACATTTCAAGTGTTACATAATACACTATTGCAGAATTGAGCCTATAGGTACCACTCTGTGTATTAGGCTAACAATAACTTTTTTCCCCCCCATATATCCCTCATTTTCATTAACTTCAGTTAACACTAAATTGGAGGGAAAGGTCTATGAGAGTGCTGTGCATTTATGATTATCTTTGCCTTGGTTTTTTTTTTCTCTCTAGAAACTCATCACAAATGTTATTATTGCTAAAGCAGATTTTGTAATTTAGGATATCCAGCTATCTGATCTCTGTTGCTAAAGGCTTAATTTTTGCAAGTGCCTCAGTGGCCTGGCATGCCTTTTATTTCCATCACAGCAACATGGGAATCTGTGCTCTTGCTAGCACATGTTCTCATTCCTGTGCCAAGGCACTTCTTCACATGTCATTAAACTACATCATCAGATACTTAATGACTAGATTACACTGCCTTTGTTCTTAAAATAAAGGATTAAACCCCCTTTGTTCATCTGGTTTTAGAAACAGTTGTCCTCAAGACTACAGAAAGTTGTTAAATGAAAAGTTGTGCTGGTGGTTACAAGGCTTTTAACTTTTTTCCTGGATGCCATTTAAAAGGTATTTAACATTAAGTATGAAAAGAACAGGATTTTTCTTGTTGTCTTCAGGACTTGCTTAAAATACAGTAGACAAAAAATATTTAATAGAACTCTTAACTGGAGTCACTGCAGTTAGCATAGTTTAACTGTAGGCTTGATCATAGAAATATTGAAAACATGGAGATCTTGGTTCTCATTCATCAAAGATCTGATGATGAACAGACTTAAAATTCTTTCTTAGGGCTGCTCATTATTTCAGTTTTAGTCTGGAGCCTTCCTGCTGAAGTTCCTTTGTTTTGTTCCATCAGAGCACCCTTTCTCTGCAGCAGTGCCCCCATACAGGTAGATGGTTACATTTGATCCAGCTGGTGGCTGCTACTCATCAGGCTGGTTCTGAAATTTGTTTGAAACACCTGGTCTCCCAAAACACATCCAAAACTGGTAGGAGCCTCAGAGGTGAGGGGAGCTGGGAGTAGACATTTACTCCTCTTCCATACTTGGCTATGCTGCTGCACTGCACCAAATGCACCATTCCACCACATGGCTTGGACAGCCCCTGGGTCAAGTCTGTAGTTACCAGCATCAAAAAGTGCACACCAGCAGCAGGGCACAAAAATACAGCTTTTACTTTGATTTTGGGGGTTTTGTTTGTTTGTTTTATTTTGTTGGTTTGTTTTTTGGGGGTTTTTTTGCAACTCAATAGTAGCACCAAAGAAAGAATATCACCTCAGATGCTTTAGTTGCTTTAACACTTTGGGTTGTGCTTCCCTGACAGCTGAATTAGGGATCCAGGTGAAAATCTTCCATCTTGTCCAGCTGACCAGAGTCTACCTGGAGCAGAACCGCAGGTCTGTCGATTGACTGACTTCAGCAACTTAGTGATTCTCCAGGGGCTGTAGGAGACAACTGCTTAATGATTTTAAAGGATTTTGGGTATGCCTTTGTGTGCAAAAGGCTCAGTTGCTTCTGCCCTAGAACCCCCAGTCAGGCATTTTGTGCTGCTGCTGCTGATGCCCAGAGCCGTGGTGTGAGTGAGAGCAGCACACTGAGGTGAGCAGCAGTGCTGCTGCTGCTGCTGAATGAGCCCTGAGACCTCCTTACCCTGCCCGTGCTCCTCTGAAGTGCTGCTCCCACTGAGATACCCCTTCTCTGCTGGAGACTGCTGCTCCCTTTGCTTCCCCACATCTCACTTTAATTTGGGAAGCAAATGTAAATAAGTTTCTAATCACATTGGAAAAGTTTTTTAGCAATACTTGCAACACACAAAATTGGTTCTGTTCTGAAAAATCTATATGGCTTCTGTTGCTCTATGCTCTAATACATTATTAAAATTAGAAAATACTAAAACTCTTCCAGACCACTATATTTAGAGAATATTTTTATATCATGCTAAAATATTTAAAAAGCTGAAGTTTAAACTCACAAAAACTTGTCTTTCTTTTGCCGCGTATTTCTTAGAGATATGGAGTTTCTGTATTTTACAGTATTTCAAGTCAGTGGGATAAAAATATTAGCCTATTGTATCTTCAAAGGCTAGGTGTTTATGTCTGACTTCTGAGGCAAATCTAGATATACATATATATGAGGTAAATTCTGATTCATCACCCAGGCTTTAGATAGTGTAATGCCCGACAAACCATTTAAATGCCAAGCCAAGTTATGAAGTGGGCTTTGTCAGATCTGGGATTAGAATAAATGTTTCTGGCTTTTTGCTGATTATCCCATCAAAGTAAATTCTGACACCTTTGACTTTGGTCAGTAATTTCCTTAATACAGCAGTCTCTTGGGCAGTAATAGGGAAACATCCATTGTTCTTGTCATATTTTTGGGTTTGGTGGCACAGTTTTTTTCCTCACGTGGCTCAACAGTATCACATACTGTCTCACACTTGGGCACATGTAAGTTTTGGGGTACAGGAACAGGCCTAGGCTTTAACAGCACGTATATCTTTATATTATGAGCTGCAATGTCTTAATTTCATGAATCGGGCTGTGTGTTTCTTCTTTGTTCTTGCTCCTTTGTCAGACTCTTACATCATTCTGAAAGTGGTCAATTGAAGACCCATCCTCGCTTTTGCAAACAGGCTTGTGCTGTACAGATTTGTTTGATACAGAACACAGCTTTTGGAGCTATTAGACACATAATCAGCAGGGATATGTTTCCCCCAGCTCTTTCCTGAGCAGAAAGTTGCCAGATTATTTCATAGCCTTTTTTTTTTTTTCTCCTTTTTTTAAAGTTTGGATTCTTCAGTCTGTCATCTGGATTCTGAATAGGTGAAGTAATTTCCATATGCAGATGGTTCATGCCTTTACACACGAGCCTGCTTTTCCCTTCTGGATTCCTACAAGTAAATTAACAAGTGGAACTATAAGCCAGTGACTAGCCAGCAGTATGCTCAGCCTCTCTAGTCTCTTCCAGACTCCTGCTTTGCTCAGTCAGTGGTGTTGGGCTGTGCTCCACGTTGTGCTGGCAGGGAGCTGGCTTCACATGGCTCCTTCTGGCTTTGCACGGCATGAGTGGAGTCTCCTTTTAGTTCATGTAACTGTGCGTGCCTTCCAACACAGCCCAGCCTGGCTGAGTGATGCTGTCCTTTCTTATGCTTGAGCAAAGGGATGCCAAGCTGGGTGCTTTCCCCAGGTGTTGGGAAGAATGGAGGTAGCAGCTGCAGCCTATCAGAGAAGGTGCATAGTGCAAAACATTTTCACCTTTCTTCCCCATGCTTCTTTCTGTCATAATTAGATGGGTTTCATTGGGTTAGTTTGATATCTTGGGTACTGTAATTAATACATTTTTTGCTGTAAAGGAAGTCCCATGGATATTATTTTTATAAGGAATATGTTTTATATAATACTGTAACTATAATATTTAATATGTTTATTATATATAATTATATATTTATATATAGTTTTATCATGCATTATATGTTACAAACTTAACACTTGATTAAAAAGCCAGCAAAACCTCATGTAATCTAGATTTAAAGGCCAACTGGTTCAAGAACTAGGAGGTAGTTAGGTATTTGTCATTTCCATTACAGTAACTTTTATTATAATAATTAATGAAACGTGTTTTACAGTCATGTAATAATATATGTATTTGATAATTTAACAATATAAATACCTACAAATAAATATAATAAAATTCAGCTCTCTGGGCTGTTGGTGACCCTTCTGGGTTTTGCCAGGATATTCTGTTAAGACCTGACATGAGGCTGATGAGGTACCATATGAGAGCAGCTTCCTTTCAGCAGTCACTAGCTGTAGGGGCTGGGGTTGCTGCATTTGCTCAGGGGTTTATGCTGTGGCAGGGGCAGCAGGCTGCCTCTCAGGAGCTGCTGGCTCACAGCCCCCAGTCCCTAGGCAAGCTCTTTTAGCAGCAGTGTGATTCCCTTCCCTGCCAGAGGCTGTGGTGAGCTGGCTCCTGTGCCACACATGCAGTGACATCTCAGGCCATGGAGGAGGGAGGCCCATTGGCAGGCTGTGGTGTGGTGAAGGAGGACAGTCCAGAGGAGCAGCCTCCTTTTCTGTGTCTGAGCTGTGTGAGTCATGGCACTGGGTGAGTGCAGGGGGTGTGAGCAGTCACAGCTCTCCAGATACTCCAGAATGGCAACTTTGCACTCACAGAGGGGAAGGCAGAGCTCTGCACAATGAGATGAGAGGATGAATATTGTCTGAAGAGCATCTGGGGTATTCTTTGCTGGATAAAAAACTGGCTGGAGGCCGAGCTCAGAGTTGGGGTCAATGGAATTATATCCAGTTGGTGGCTGGTCACCAAAGGTGTTCCTCACTTCTGGGGCCAGTCCTGTCTAATACCTTTATCCACAATCTGGACAAGGGTATTGAGTTGCACCTTCAGTAAGTTCACAGACAACACCAAGTTGGATGGGAGTGTTGATCTGCTGGAGGGCAGGAAGGCCCTGCAGAGAGATCTGAACAGGCTGGAGTGATGGGCTGAGGCCAGTGGTATGAGATTGAACAAGGTGAAGTGCTGGTTTCTGACACAGCAATGTGCTACAGGCTGGGAAAAGAGTGGCTGGAAAGTGGCCCAGTGGAAAAGGACCTGGGAGTGCTGGTTGACAGCAGCTGAACATGAGCCAGTATGTGCCCAGGTGTCCAAGAAGTCCAATGGCATCCTGGCCTGTATCAGCAATAGTGTGGTCAGCAGGACCAGGGCAGTGATTGTCCCCCTGTACTCAGCACTAGTGAGGTCACACCTCAAATCCTGTGTGCAGTTCTGGGCTCCTCGCTGCAAGATATGCAGACATTAAGGGGCTGGAGCCTGTCCAGAAAAGGACAACAGAGCTGGTGAAGAGTCTGGAACATAAGTCCTATGAGGAGCATCTGAAGGTAGTAGGGTTGTTCTGTCTGCAGAGAAGGAGGCTCAGGGAAGGCATTATTGGTCTCTACAAGTACCTGAATAGATGTGGTGAGGTGAGGGTCAGTCACTTCTCCCAGGCAGCTAAGTAATAGGACAAGGGGAAACAGCCTCAAACTGTGCCAGGGCAGCTTTAGATTGAATATTCTGAAAAATTCCTTCACTGAAAGTGTGGTTAAGAAGTTGAAGAGGCTGCCCAGGGAAGTAATGAAGTCACCATCCCTGGAAGTGTTCAAAAACAGACAGACATTGCATTCCATGATATGGTTTAGTGGGCATGGTGGTATCAGGTCAAAGGCTGGACTTCTGATGATTTTGGAGGCCTTTTCCAACCTAGATGATTCTATGATCTGTGTTGGGAATGTTTTGGTTCCTGCAACCAAATGCTCCAAGTATTACTGAACTATAATGCAAATTAAATAGCACTCATTCCTTTTTTTTTAAAAAAGCTAGAAAATTAAATGATTTAATGGGAGATGCCCTCCTTGTCTGCTAGCTCTTGCATTTGGCAGTTGAATAATAAGGTAATATATTGATTTCTTTTCCCCTCTCTGTCATTCCTCTTTCATTCTTTGTAGCTACTCAGGGACATTGCTTAAGTAGCTGAAAAGATGGTGGCAGAATATTTTTTCTTAAAAAGTTGAAACAAAATATCAGCATAATGTTAATTACTTCCAGACCTAACTAGTAGTGATTCTAAAAGCAGAATAAACTCTTTGAAGAGGTTGCAAAATATCTTTCAAGTTTCTATGAATTTAGTGATTTCTCACTGCAGAAGGGTCGCAATGAGTGCATATTACCTCTTGCATGGACAGGAAACACGGACCTTTACTTCCTTATGTAACAGCATATACTTTTTAGAACTCTCAAAATCTAAAAGCTGAAAGAAATGGGTAGAGGGAACCAATCTCAAAAGTTGTTCCAGAGCTTCATTAGATTTTATGGGCTTTTTTAATAATTTTTTTTCCAATAAGAATGTCTACTGCAATTTCTAAATGTCATACATAATTATATGCTTTATAGCCAAAGTTGAGTGGTCCTCTATCAAATCTGTCTTTTTCTACTGGCACTTACAAATGGTTATCCTGGACCTCCTCTGTAAGACAAACATCCTCAGATGCTTGAATTTCCTAGTTACTGAAATATGTTTTTAGTCATTCTTGTGGCTCTAATTGATCTCTCTCTGGTTTTTCCATACAATTTGTGTTGTGCACTGCAGAACAGAGTGGTATACTAGCTGAGCTTATGTTAGTGCCAACAGTGTTTTCTTCCGCCTGGTATTTCCTGATCCGCATACCAAACCACAACTCTGTTGCGGTTATTCATGGAAGATGTTGATATTGGACTATATACTTTTCCCCCCACAAAACAGGGATAAAAATCTAGTACCTTAGCAATTTCCTTCTGGTTGAACAGCAGATCCTCTGAATTTTTGTATGTAAGAAATGCTTGTCTTATATGTGTCATGTAAGGATATTTGTAGGGCTTCCTTACTGGATCGTATTCCATGGGCATCCCAAGAAGGGTGTTAAAATATATGGGAGGTAATGTATCTTGAATCTTTTTGAGGCCACTTCCAACTCCTGCTACCTTGTGTGATGACAGAGACAGGGAACTTTCAGAATTAAAATCAGTGTTTTTCCTACATATCAGAGAGTATGTTTTCATGTCCCACGTGAAGGCAACAGCAAGCAGCACTTAATTTCATTTACACCTTTTAGAAACATTTTTGGTTCTGACCAGCTGGGACAGTAGCACTCACTTGCATCTGCACTGCACAGACTCCAGGACAGAGGTGAGCAAAGTTCAGATCACAGGTTCCTATGCTGGACCAGTGGCAGCACCTCAGCTTTACCTCACTTGGGCCTTGAAGGACTTGCAGCACCTGAGAAATGGGGTATATGAGCTTTTCCAGGTGGGAGCTGCCTCACTTGCTGTCACAGTACAATTCACTCTCTCCTGGTGTATGTGGATACTACCTCAGTGCATAGGCATCTAAAAAGACAGAAATTCTGAGCTTAATTGTTAACAAGTGAAACAGACACTTGGAGCAGAATGGAACAAGGAAATAGATGAATGAGAATTGGCAGAATACATCAATTTTTCTTTCCTTAAACCACCAAATAGTTTTTTAAAAAGGTTAAGTGAAACTAAGTAACCACATAATACATTTTTTTAAAAAATAAAAATAAAACCCATATTTATTGCATTTTTTGGATAAGCTGTATCTCCCAACAGGATTTAAAATCTTTCTTACCACTGACTTATTTGACGGTTCAGTCACAGTTTGGCCATGGTCTGATCAGTCTGGTTAGCCAAGAGCACCACCAGCCTGGAGGACACTGATGATACTTGATGCCTTCATAAACAGTCTAGGATCTGTGAAAGGAAATACAATTGAGAAATTTTTAATGTCAATACAAGCGTGGAAAATAACCCACATTGCTTAAAGACCTTGTGCAGGATGAATCACAGCATTGCTGAAGTAAATTACACAGAGTTGAGGAGGGCCTGCCTGGCAGCATTAAGTAGTCAGGGACGGCAAACAATTAGAAGTGACTGTCAGCAGATGGAGGTGAGGCTGCTGCTGGCTTGGAGCAGTGTCTTCCTGATGCAGCTTTGCAACACCCACTTCTCTGTGGGCAGTGTGCTTGAAGTTTCACAGGAGGGATTCGTGAGGAGAGGTAATTTATTTTTTGGAGCAAATAATATTAATGGGTGGGAGGAATACTTGTTTCTGGATGCACAAAATGTTCTGTAGATCCAAGATATCCTGTAGCAGTCTTCACAGTTCATTAGCACTTTAACAACTGCTTGGAGTGTAGATAGAGCTTTTTGGTCCAGCCACCTGACAGCAGGAGTGGTGGTTGACTGTAAAGTAGGAGGAGAGGTGAACAAATAAAGAGCTGTATGGAAAACAGCATGACCTGAAACTTATACTGCCTGTGGATTGTGGAGAGGCTGTTTGGGAGAGGGAGTTGGAAATACCTTAGATCATTATCCCTGTTGAGTCTGTAATTTTTTTTTTTTTTTTTACTTTTTGTTTTGGTGTCCAGTGGAACATATATGAATTTTTATTTCCAGCTTCTCTCCAGACTGAGCAATCACTAGGTTGTTTGGGTTTTTTTCCCTCTGGTAACTGGATATTTTTGGCCTTTATCAACTATGTGTTCATTCAGGCATCTGCTGGCTGTGGTTTCTTACCCAGTTTCCCAGAGGGCATTTTGCCCACCAGATGACATGTATTGCTTATTGGGAGGTGCAAGCCTCTGCTTCTGTCATGTTTCTGATTATGTTGCAAGTGGGATTTTACCATCATGGTTGTGAAAGTGTTTTGGAAAAAAATGCTAGCCCAAGAGGTGTTTAGTTCCTTTCTGACACACAGAGTTTAAAAGCATTAATACATTTCTGATGTTGTATGAATTTAGCAAACCAAAGGCTTGATTCAAAGTGTTGTGAGAGATGGGGAAAGTTTTGAGGCCAGGACGGTTTGTTGTAGTTGGAATTAGCTGAAGTGAACTAGTGGTACATCACTACCTTGTCAGTCAAATGTCCAGTCTGCTTCTGCTTGGCCACCACTTCCTTTGGGTTGTGCAGGGACTGTGCCAGTACTTTGAGGAGCAAACTTAAGCCATTTTTTAGCAATGCAATGCTACATAGCTGCTTTTCTGTCTTCTTCTGTGGAACAGAAAGGTAAAATGTCACTCTTTGTTATAAATAAGCAAGCTAGGTACTTTTGTTTATGAAGTACCATTTCAGGTACCCCTTAGCAGTGATCAAGCATGTGACTTACCTCTCATAAAGAATGGGAACGAATCTGGCCCAGGTGGGTTGTGCCTTGCACCATACTCTAGGCAGGAGACTGATTGAGCACTTGAATGACAGGGTTGTAGCCCCCATTTTTGTACACAAGTAGTTCAATTGTTTGATGGACTTGAGGGTGGCACATTCACTTTTTGCTTTCTTCTTTTTGACCTGATGATGCTATACATAAAGTCAGTTGGTCCTGTTGACCAAGAGAAGGACAATGGATGCAACAGAGCCTTCTTCACAGCATTAAACCTGCAGAACTGTTTGGAAGAGATGCTGCGTTATTCTGCAACATCTTTTAGAAAGACTGGTGAGATGACCCGTTAGTAGCAGGACAAAATGTGTTTTAATGTCTTGAAGACCCACTCAGAGTTGGAAGAGTTGGTGTTAAGATACAGTTTGGTACATCCTGTGCCTTGCGGGGTGGGAACCTTCAGGTCTAGTTTCCCAGGATTCTCAATATTTTGCTCTATTTTCTCATTTCATTGACCTAGGCATTTGTCAATCCTTGGTCCTTGGGCTAAGTTTTATACTGAATATATGCCTGGTTTCAGTCACAGCATTAAATAAATGTGTCTGTGTTATCTGCTTATGTGTCCAATCCAAAAAGTTCATACAATGGACTGCTTTATAGGACAGTAAAGATTATTTGGAAATAATGTGAAGCTTCATTCTGGAACCCGTTCAACCCATGTAGAACATGTGCTTGCTAAATTAGACTGGATTTAAGCATTTTGTGCTAAGTTTTTATCTACATTTTGTCTTTTAATTCTCAGAAGCAATTAGGATTTTATATACCAAGTTTCATGAACAGAATTTAAAGATTATGAGCATAATTTGAATTCTGTTGTAAATCATGCAATTTTCTTTGCAGTCACATTTAACATGGGAGCATATTTTATACTAAAATGAGAAGGAGGCAAGAGGGGAAAAGACTTTATTAAGATTAAGAAAAAGATGGCAGAAATTATTCCTTCCAAAAGTCGTCTAAACTCACTAAACAATTGAAATTTTCTGTGAGTAGCAAGGAGTCTGGAGTAGATACATGGCAACAGAATGACTACTTAGGTATTTCTCCCTGTGGATAGTTTGCAGTGGTTCTACATTATTCATTTAAAAGACATTTGCTGGGAACAAAAATATATTATTTCATATATCTAACAAGCCTGCAGAGGCTGAGAGTGGGTCAAAACATATACCTTCATCTCTTTCCCAGTATCTGCATATTCTGTTTTTGAAAGCAGAGGTTAAGTGCCGGGAATCCTTTGCCAGATGTCTGTAAATACCCTCATGTTAAGAGTTCCATTGCCATAAGTTAGCTTTCCAAAGCTCTCTTTAGGTACTTGATTTGTATCTTGTGTCCTTTCTCATTCTTCCTTCATCTATCCCAACTGCAACACGTCTCACTAGTGAGAAAGGCACAGTGGCTGTCATAGCTTGCTCGAGCTCGTGACAGCAGTGTTACAGATCGCATCTTTCTGCAGCACACCTTGGGTTTCATTGTGATCCATGGCAGAAAGCTCTGTGACATGATGCAGAGCATTACATCTATTGACACTTCAAAGGGCTGCTTTTGGCCTCTTAAAACTGGCCTCATTTTGGCTGCTGCACAGCACATCCCACCTGGGGTTCGCTGATCCATTTCTTCTGGCATGCAGGGGAAGAGGCTGTGGTGCTGCCTTCCCCGGCGTGAGCAGAGCCAGACTGCAGCGAGGCCAGGCACAGCTGTGACACAACGGGAGGCTCTAAAGACTGCAGCATTTCGGCATTCCAGGGAAAGATGTGCTTACATGTGGGGAGTCAAATCAACCCGGTTGACAGGGTGGAGCCTCCTGCATCTGGCTGGGCACTGAAGGAAATACATCTTGTAAATCTGTCCTGTGGTGTGACAGGTTTGCAGCATCCAGAAGAGCAGAAGCAAGCTGTCCTTGAAGTAATTAATGTGTTCTGCAAATAGTGAGAAATCCCCTGGAACATTTCACCTCATCTGTCCCTTGGAGCTTGCGTTAAATCCTGCTTTCTCTAGGAGTAATTTCTTTCTGTTCCTTAATGCTTCTGTTTCTGGAGAGCCTTTCTGTCCCCATGTGTGCCAAAGCAATGCTGTTGTAGTTCCTTCAACTTGTCACATAGTTTCCCTAATGTTAAAAGAATGCAGAAACCTGCGAGCCTGTTAAGTTATTGAAAGCACTTGGAAACATGTCTGAGTCATCCAGAAACTCAGGTCATGGAGTGGAGGAATTTCATGTTTTTCTTTCCAGAGGATGTATGAAGAGTGGGTTTGTGCCTATGCATGATGCAGTATACTTGGGAGAAAAGCCCATCAATACAATACTTTGTGCACAAGTTTTGTCTGCTTTTAGAACTGTTTAGCTTTTAGAGAAGGAAGATGCGATTTCTTTGCATTTTTCCCGTTTGTAGGTACAAAATTCATTATAGTAATTAAAAATTTTCAACAGTTGTGCTTGGGTGAAATGGGCATGAAAGGATAATTTTATGTCATTACAAAAACGTATGTATTTTATAGCCACCATGCATGTTTGCACATAAATTAGATTTTCCATAGGACAGGTACGGAGTTTAGGGCAGGTTCATGGGTGCAGCTGCACCAGCGTCAGTCTGTAAGACTCTTTTTCAACACTTGTAGAACAAGTAGTGAGACAAAAGCGCAGAAGATTCAGTAACAAAATTATATTTCCTGTGAATTTCTTGCCCACCATTATTTAATGACAATCCATAGACCTGCAAAGATTACCCTTGCGTATAAATGACAGCTTTTACTTCCTTTCCAATATTTATGTATATTGGCAAAATCTTAACAATACAGAACTGGAGCACCTCTTCTCTCTTGTGCTACATACGTAGTGCTCATGATCAGCCTGGACTCTGCAGGGGCAGGGGAGTTCTTTTTGCTTTTGCAGCAGAGTTGTCTTCAAACTGCACTTGCAGACCATAAGTTGCTGTCTTTCATTACACTCTTCAGCCACACAAAGTTGCAGTTGAAAGTCAAGATGTATTTTTTTTCACGCTTTGGTGGAAACGTCACAATGTTAGAGCAGATTATGGATGCACCGTCATCCTCTTCCCTGTGCCCCACTGCAGAAGCTGAAGCAACTGTTTATGGCAAGTCTGGGTGTAATCACTCAAACTGAGCATGCAGAACTGGAGGCTCCCAGAAACCTGAGAGCTTCCACTAAGTGTGGAAAGCTTGGCTCCACACAATTTCCAAATGGGCAAAAGCTCTTCCATGTGTTCTTAGGAAAGAGATGTAAATAGCATCCCTGAAAATGTTAATGATGCGCTAGCTTAGCATATAAAGTTTGTGGAGTTGCCTTTAAATATGCTAAAGACATTATGGCTTGAGAAAGAAATTAGTGTCTGGCAAATTATATGTTTGCATGTAAAGAACAATAGTGTCTTAAAACAGAAAGTATACTTAAGGGACAAGCCAGGCTGTGCATATTTGTGTGCTGCAAATGCTGTGATGAGGGCAGGGAGGAAAATGCCTCAGAGCATTTCTGGAAATTTCAGTGGAAATACTAGGAATAAATGCTGAGGGTGACAGTACATAGGAGAACAGTGTAGAGCATTATGCAGACTTAAAGCAACCAAAGAAATGTAAAGATCTATGATCAGTTTGTATCACAGTTGTTTTCTTTTCGCCATTGGATGTCATTTGCGCCATCATCTCAGGGCAGCCTGGCTCTGAAATTGCCACTAAAAAAAATCTAAAATCCAAATTTTAGAATAGCATTCTGGACAAATTTTAGTATTCTATCTCATGCATTCAGATATGGAATCTTGCAGTAACCAAAGAGGAATGCTTTCCTTGGTCAACAAAAATTTTCCTGGAACTGAGGAGAGTGGAGGCATCAGTCCAGTTTCCAGCAGAATCTGACATTTTCATTGGCATTTTCTATCTTATTTAGGGCATGAAATATTCCAAGAAGCAATTGAACAAACATCAAAAATTGAAAATGAAACACCTGATTTTGGTGCTGGGATCTGATTACGTTGTTGGTCTTATAATAAAGTTTACTGTTTGAGACACGCTATTAAAGGTAAAATTGAATTTTCACTGCAAAGTTTATATGAACATGTTTATTAATGTTGCTTTCCCTAGAGTCACTTATATTTTGTTTAAGTATATAAGAAGTTAAATGCTGGTCTGGCTGGATTAAGGCAGTTATGTGTTAGAGTCCTTTCCTCTCCTCAACTGGGTTTTTATGAAGATGAAAAGTTCCTGTATTGGAGCGAAGGTCTAAGTTCAGGAAAACATCATAGACATATCAAAATAGAGTGAAATGGAATAGATTTGCCACTCTTTAGTACAAGCAGTGCTTTCAGAATGCTCTGCAGAATGAATGTAAATAACAGAATTTGAAGAATTTGCAAGTATAAATATTGAGATCCAGATTAAAACATGTTTACATTGGCATTGGGTGGCTCTTGTATATATAAAATATATATACTATATATATAATAAATAAAAAATNAGCTTGAGTCTGAATTATTGGAAGATACATCATATAAAGCAACACAATGTCTGAATTTTGAGCTCTTGACAAGTTTGTGAGCTTCTTCTATGTCCCTGGCTTTTGTTCTTAAAAAAAAAAAATTAATTTTTAGCTCTTCTCAACCTTAAATTCTTGATTCTTCTGTATTTTCTCTCTTTAATATAATATGACTTGTTAAAAAAAATCTTTTGCTGCTGACATCTAAAACTCTAAGCATGCTTTAAAGACGTTATTTTAATAAGAATAGAGCTGACTAGAACTGCTATACATCACCAAATCTTACTGCTAAGAGGTACACAGAAGCGTCAGACTCCAGGAGCTTGCATGGCAGTGTGTGGAGTGTTTTGGTTAGATATAGCTTTTGATTTTGAACCCAGCACTTCAGATCACACACCTTTTGGCTTTGTTTTCCTTCTTTTTTTTTGTCTGACAAGGAAAATGTTTTCCAGACTGAGAATGTTTTAGGGTGGCTCTATTCCCACTTTTAATTTTTTTTTTTCATTTTTCATTCATTTAAAACTGGTTTATAATTTGACTCAAGCCATTCCAGGGTTTGTAGAGCTGTTAAAAATGTTTACTGCGTAAGCTGGGGAAACATCTGCTTTTTTCTTCAGTAATTTTGTTTTTCCAATCTGTTATGCACTGTTTCCTTCCTGAATGTGCAAAGGTGATGGAGGCTATAAAAAGCCTATTAGAGTGTAAAGAAGGGGGAATATAAAGCAGCAGTACAGATCAATCTGAGGGATTGCTAAGGATGGAGAGTAACATGTTTCCTTGAATTGTGAATTGGTTAGTCTCTGTGAGCTAGGCCTGGGTTCAGAGAAGAATTAAAATTATAAATGCTAAAAAGAGGACCGGATTTTGCATGAGGTAGGAGAAACTACCTCAGAAATTGGAGAAGTGCGTGAGAGAAGCTTGATGACCTACCTGCTGCACAAAGGAAGAAAAAGATATGTCAGTGATAAGACTACAGCAGTAAAAATGGCATTCAGCATCTGTAATTCTCAAAAGAAATTAGACAGTGCTGCTTATTATTCCACAACCCATTCCCTAAAGGTATGGAACTAAAGATATGGTAAGCATCTCACATACATATTCTGAAGCAGCGGTCTTAGTGGTGCTATGAAAAGTGAGGAATATTGTGGAAAACACTACAGAAGATTAGGACAATAGGCAAGAACTGCTTAGTGTGAGACCTTTCAAAAGATACACTGGAGAAGAAGGGATGGAAATCAAATGGACTGAGCAGAGTTTTATTAGTAAGTGCACCGTTAGGGTACTCTCTTGCACAGGAATTTAAACTGGATTGTCAGTGGGCAGCAGTCTTTCAGAACTGCCAGAAGAAGTAGCATGAAGCTCAAAAGATGAAACTAGTCAAATGAAGCAAGCCACAATAAACAGACTAAATGGGAAACTATTTATAAATAGCTATGCAGAATAAATACGACCAATGGCTTGAAGTGAAGGGGTGAGGCTGAAGGAAAAGAGTGACTCAGAGATGAGAGGGAATTTATCAGTATTGATTATTTTCCCCTGTAATTAATTAATGGCAGGTAAACTTGTGACATTCTTCCCTGAGGTAGATATAGATATATGCCAGATACTTTTGTGCTTATAGTTCTGGTGGGCTGGCAGTGATCTTGGCTGTCACACGTAGCACTGCATGGGTTATAACAACCCTTGCAGCTGAGTAGGGCCAACCCACAGGATGGGGCTGGCCAGGTTCTGCCTGCTCTGCTAGGCAGCTGAATGTTTCTGCAGGCTGGCCACCATAGCTCTTAAAATCATGGTGGAGAAGCTTTTCTTCAGAAGATTTGCATGAGGATTCAGTAAAGCTACTTTTATTTTTTACTGCAGATAAGGTGATTCATATTTTCATGCTCAGTATACCTCCCCTGACACCAGAATAGGGTTTCCTTCAATGTACAGCTGTTCTATGTTGGTAATACTGCAGTTGTCAGCCCAACCATGTGATTTGCCTCACTGATAATTTATTATACAAATCACTGATGGGAGTGGGTTTTGGGTTTTTTTTTCCATGTTGTGGCAGTGTGCCTCCTTACTACAGATGCTATGTATCTAGTAATTCAGACTGAGCATTCAAATATATTTGTAATTCCTGTTCTGATACTGTCATGAATGTCTTTGTTCCTGCTAAGTTCACTTCCCTGTTTCTTTATGCTCTTGCTGTTCCCTACAGGTGTTTATTACACTTAAAAAACTGTAATAAAGTTGTCAGATGATACATGTTCCTTTTCAAATCACCTAAGGGAACCTAGCTCTTAGCTTATTTATATGCCTCTTCATTGTTCCTGAAGTGCAGCAGACTATTTTAGAAACAGCAATAATGTTGAAAAAATTGTATTAAATGTATGAAAACTGACCTCCAGTGAACTCTCTGCATTATGTCTTTTGTTTTGCTGCTTTTTCATTAAGTTGCTTTCTTACCTTCTTCCTCTAACCAAACCCTTTAAAAACACCTTGGTGGAGTTTCCTTGTTTTATTAATTACCCCTGCTGTGTTCTCAGCACTACTATTAAAATAATGTTTTTGATAGAGTTGCTCGTTGTTGCAAAGGTGACCTTTTCTGCACTGGCAAAATTAGGGCAGTCTGGAAGGTCAGCAGGAACAATTCGCTGAAGCTTCACTTCAAGCTGACTTCTTCCTTCCTGGGATTAAAGCATTTGAGCAGGCTTGCACTCCCCTGGCTCTCGGCACACCCTCAGCCACTTATGCTGCTGCATTAGCAGCCCAGCTCTAACCCAGAGCAGCACTCACAGCTGTGAAGCAGAAAAAGCTGCTTGCTGCTGCCCCTGGGCCCTGCTCAGGGCTGCTTGGTGTCGTAACTGTGTGTGAATAAAGGACCCAGTGACAGGAGAATACTCAAGGAAGATTAGTCATGCTTTGGCTGCACACTGTTTGGTGTTTGCAGTACACATCACTTCAAGCACACAACAGCCTGGGAGCCTTTCCGTGGCATTCTGGCCCTGCAGGGGTGTCTCTAATTACTGCAGAAACTCAGATGTGTGCATAAGTGGAGAGATGCTTGAAGGGGGAAAAATATATTTGGTGAAAATGCCACTGCGTGGTTATCTGTAAACTGTGCACAAGCATCAAGGATCACTCTCCCTTCCCACACTGGTACCCTGTTCCCTTTCCCTTAGGAGACAACAGCAGCTTTTGCTGCGTCATTCACTGGAAATTAATTGCTTTATCCACATCAGGCATTCCCAGGGTGGGATTTCTGTACATGAGCTACTTCTGTGAGCCTGTTCCTCAGCTTCTGTTTCCTCTCATGCCCTGAACAGGGGAGCGATTTCTTTTGTATTACTTTTTTTGTCCCTGACAAAAATAAGCAATAACTTTTAGATCCTGATAGTATTAAAGCTTATCTTTTCTTGCCATATACCTACTATGGTTCTGGTTACTCATCTTGAGATTTGGATAGCTGGGAAAGTATTCTCCTTTCTTCCTTGACTAGATTTTAATAGAAGTATTGCCAAATACCAACCATTGTCTGGATGTTTTTGTCCTGCAGGACCTTCCAGGGAAATAAATTTTTTCTTTTTATCACCAGAATTAATGTATAATACTGCTGGTGGTCAGACATAGATCACAGCTCTTCTCTATGAGTTTTTACAGGTGGTATTTGACTGAAATGTAAATAAACCTGACAAGAATACTCTGTCAAACTTTGCAAAACTCAAAATTTACTTGCAGTAATGCTAGCTTGAGCCATTGGCCAGTGTATGGGAACTGGGAAGGCTGTTTTCAAAATTTCAAAAATTAGACTAAGAATTATTCTCACGGTTCTGTGAACCTCAGGAAGGCAGTTATCACAGAATCATTTAGAATGATCTCTGCGATCATCAGGTCTTATCAGGGAGTTGTAGAGAGACTTGTAGAGGGTTAAGGTATTAGCAAGCTGAGGGGCTTGCTTATGCACTGCACCCACCAGTCTTTTGAGTTAAATTGCTGTTCCCGTGTGTGTAACCTAGGTCTACCTTACCTTTGCAAGGCTGTTGACAGAAAATGCTCATCTCCTGCTATGTTTTTTTCTTTCCCTTATATTCAGATGTGTTTATTTGGAAGCCTAATATTTACACACTTAAGCAATTGGCTGCACATTAATTTTTTTAGTCCTTAGTGCCAGATTGCCTGTTTACAACTTAACCTTTTCTTGACCTGGTTCACAGCTTACTTTCTTGACTTATGGCCCTCACTAGTTTTTCACCACCATTTGGCTCCAGCTGTTCTTATAAAAGGAGGCATTTAATTGCACCTTCTGGTCAACCTTAGGGCTTGAAAACAGTCATCAGTTTCAATCATGTTTGCAATACTCTATATGGAAGAGACAGCGGCTCTTAAGGCTTTGCAGTATAATGTATTTTCAGTCCTGTATTTATTAGAAGTGCTTATACGGCATTCTTACAGGATTTAAAAATCCACATGGGAGAGGAAGGAGTGAGATTTTAAATGCTGATGGAGCTGGATGAGAACTATAAGCATTATGAATATGATAGGAGGTGATTTCTGCAAATGCTGCTGTCCTCCAGCTACACATCATTGCCCTCTTGTGTCTGTCTGGTTTGAGCCTGTCCGTGGTTAGTTTGATTTCTTTCATCTGTTCTCTAGTGCAAGAAAATAAGTGAGGTATAGCTTTTTAATGCCTCTTGTGACTGTACAGGTCTCCATCATACTCTTTTCCAATTGTCTCTTCTTCTGACTGAAGAATGTTTGTCATTCAAAGCTGTTTCTTATTTTTGCTTGTCCTCAACATCTTCCTCTGAACTGCTTCTGCTTTTACTAAAGCATTTGGAGAGGAGAGGACTAGGACTGCATGCAGAACTTGAGTCCTTTTTTTCCTCTGTGATGATGATTGCTCTTTTCCCATTCTTTATTCCTTTGTAAGAGTTTTGATTTTGCCTTTCTTTCTTTGTTTGTTCAAGACTATGTATACTTGGAATTATGGCATATAACTGTCTATTGCAATCCCAAGATTTTACTTGTCAATAGTAATGGTCACTTCAAACTCTTCCACTTTATGTGGAAAATTACCTGTTTTTGTGTGCATGCCTGAAAGTTTATCCAAGTGAATTTTATTCATATCTACATTAAATTATTTGACAATGTAATGTCCAATAACAGAGTGCAATTAAGACTTTTCTGCAGTTCTCCAGAGCAAGCCCTGACCTTCACCTCCTTGTATAATTTAACCTATCAACCATCAGACTTACTGTTTTCCTATTAAACCCATTGTCTAGGTTACATGTGAGCCTATCAAACTGTCTGGATCTTTCCCTGAATGACAAGTGACTGTTAACTCCTACTTTGTTTCCTGTTCTCAAAAATGAGGAGTTCACCTTTGAGACCTTCCCACTTGAGTCGGCTGCAGAGTTTCTTTCAAGACCTTCAGTGTAGACATTAATTGAGTATCTTCTGGAAACAGGAGCGAACTATAGCTGCCAGATCTTCCTCTGTCCTTTGGTATTTTTCTTTTTGGTTGAGACTGCTGCTTGCAGTGGTTTTGTTTGCCAGCTAACAAGTAACCTTAGGTTTTTCCATATTTTTGCCCTCTATTCTGAGCTCTCTAAATGTGCAGTGTCATGTAATAGGGTTTAGAGGCTTTCTGACCGACAGGCCAAGTTATGCAGCTCAGTAATCAGGTGGTTTCTCTTCTTCATTTGTATCTGGTGGAACTTGGGTAAATTTTCCTCTCCAGCTGGATAGCTTAAAATCTGCAGAAAGAGATGCTGGTATCCACACTTTGCAGTTGAGCAGGATTGTTTAAAGCACTATCAGTGAGAACGGTTCCAGGTTAGTCTCTGCAGCACAAAAGACCTACTGTGAGCCAGATCTGTGTCCAAGATGTATTCACATCATACAAGTATTTCCTGTTCAAGATGACTATTAATCAAACCAGACAACTCTTTTACAGCAAAAGCTTTCTATGAAATTCATATTTAGGACATGGCATAAACTTACACTGTACAAATGGCTGTTGATGGTTTAAAACAACAAGAAGAATAAAAATTAAAAAAAACCAAAAAAACAAACAAAAAAAAAACAAATAAAACAAAACAAAAAAGAATTGGAGAGAAAAAAGTCTGCTTCTGAAAAGTAGAATGGCATTTAGCTCTTGCATGAGCTCGTATTTATGCTTTTTATGATTAATTAAGAGAATGAGTCTTAGGAGTGGCTGAGGGAGATGGGGGTGCTTAGCCTGGAGAAAGGGAGTCTTATTGCTCCTTCTTGCTCTCTACAACTGCCTGAAAGAAGCTTGTAGCCAGGTGAGGTTTCATCTCTCCTCTCAGGCAACCAGTGAATGGAAAAAAGGAAATGCTCTGAAGTTGCACCAGGGGAGTTTAGAAAAAATTTCTTCATCAAAAGGGTTGTCAGGCAGTGGAGCAGGCTGCACAGGGAAGTAGAGTCCCCATCCCTGGAGAGTTTTAAATACTTGTAGATGTAGTACTTGGAGACACGGTTTAGTAGTGGACTTGACAGTGTTAGGTTTGTGCTTGAACTTGGTGATCCTAGAGGTCTTTTCCAACCTAAATGGTTCTGTGATTCTGTAGTACTTTGCATTTCTGCCTAAAGATAACTGTGTTCATTTAACCTTGAAAGCAGGTTCTACAAGAAGGGAAACGTGATTTTATTTCACAGCTGCATTGTTGAGAGTGTAATACATCCTGCAACATGAAAGATAACCTCCTATAATAACTTTGGAAGTGTCAGTGAGTCCCATTAAAAGATCCCTTCTAATCATATCTGGATATGGAAGCTGGAGAGTGTTAGTGACTTTGGCTTATAAACAGAAAAAATTACTTTCAGCCTGCAAGTGTCTGGTGCTTCTGCTTTCTTCACTGAAACATTTAAGTTAATAAAAGTCACCTGGGGGGATGGGTGCCTGGTACCTGGAGAGCAGAACAACCACTGAACTTCAGTCAAAGTGTTTTTCATGTCAGAGAGTTAAGAATCCCTAATTTAGAAAATGCATTTCACTTCTGAAGTATCTTCTGATGAGCTTTGTTAAAAAAACAACAGCCACTTTCCTGGAAGGTTTCTCTGTGCTGCCCTTCTGTTCTGTAGTGGCTGTTGGTTGTGCAAAGACTCTGCTCTGCCCATCTGCATCATTCCTTGCACCTGCCAGCCCTGCATTCTCTTTTGTTGACAGCTCTGCAGCACTTGTTTCAAAAATATCTTCCTTTTCAAAATATTTTTAAAATTTATTTTCCAAGATGAAGCTCAGCTATTCCAGATCCGTCCCATCCTCTTCTCTCAGAAGGACCTGTATGGTTTCACACTTGAAAGGGCACTGGAGGATTTCCCTTACCTGGGGCACTTCTTACAACAGAACACTTTCAGTGTTACTCACAGTGAGGAGGTGTGTGCCTGAGGAAAGGAGGAGCTACATCACTTGCCTGTTTCCTTTCCCTACTGCTGTTGTGGTTTTCCAGGCAAGAAAGCTTTTTTTTGCGTGATTTCAAAGGCTCAGTCTGGGTGTTGCCTTTGGTAGCAGAGGGCATGCGTTGCAGATTCTGGAAAGGAAGGAAGAACAGAAGTCCTCAGGGTATTGGCTGCCTGGCTGCAGGCCACAGGACTGTTCAGGTCTTAGATTCTTGCTGGAGTTACAGGAATGACAGAGCTGATACGTGGGATCATTTTTCTGAAACTGTTAAAGGAAGTCCATGTATGCTTGGTACTTGACACCTCTCTGGGAAGCACTGTCAGACAGCCAAGTGTGCTCACCTGCAGAGCACAAACATGTCTTATGTTGGCAGTATTAATTGTGCATAGAGCAGTCTTACAAAGACATATTTTAGTCTTTTGGAAGATATACTTTAATCCATTTTCCAGAGATAGCATGGTCGTCTTAAAGCCTCAGCAGCGGGTTTTTACTTTCCATCTCATCTGAACAGAATGCAGAAGGGCCAGTCCAATGTTCAAACCTTACCCTTCTCTAGTGCACAGTGACAGTGAGGTACTTACTATCTGATGTGCATTGTGATTTTTAAATTATTTTTTTAAAACCAAGCCACCTCAAATTTGTAATTAATTTTAGAGATGTATAAAAGCAAGAACTTTATCTATTCCTCCAGACAATTCCCTTGCCTAACTTTAATTTGAAATGAAGCAAGACTTGATCTCCTCCTCCAGCTCCTCCTCCCATCCAATGGTTATAGCAGAGATTTCCTCTCATTAAGTGAAGTTCAGATGGAGCCCACCCTCAAATAAAAATCCAAACATTTTGCTTTGTTTTGGGCAAAGGAGGCAGGGAGGCATGTAAAAGACAGGAGAAAGACAAATAGCCTTTCTAAACAAACAAAGGATAATTGCTCTCATAAATGTGGGTCCTCATAATTTAAGAGCAATAGTTTATATACTTAGTAAGCCTTATAAACAGAGAGAGGAGACAAGGGCCAGAGTTGTGTTCAATAAAAGGTCCAACTCAACAAGGCCCTTGATTGTTAAGTTGTGTATTTTGTGAGATTCTGCCAAGTTTCCTTGCTAGCAGGGTTGTGCTGAGTGCTGATATCTGGACAGAGGAGCAACTCTGGGAGTTCCTCTGCAGCGTCCTGGGAGTGGGAGGGTGCCCTGACTGAGAGCAGTTAGAGGCAAAACCAAACCATCCTGCGGATGGCAACTCTCTGTTGTGGTGGGCAACATGATATTTTGGGCTTGGCAGGTAGAAGGTTCATGTAAAAAGCCTAAATCTAGAGTGTGTTTATAGTACAGTATATAGAAAATTTAAATGTGTCTTGTACTGGCCAGATGGTAGAAACCAGTGATTAACTTTTTCACCACAGCCTCTAACAGTAGTTAACTCTGTGGCCTAAGGAAGGCTGGTTAATTTACCTGCTTTGATTTCTCTCTTTTTTTTTCTTTTACATATTTTCATAAGATTTCAAACCAGTTAATGAATGAATATGAAACAGTAATTGCTGTTAAACAAACTTTTGTTGTGATTATTGACTTACTAGGAGAGTCCTCACAGCATGTCTCTGCTTGGATATATTCTGTCATACAGGTAAACAAAACTTGAACTGAAAATTTAAACTGTTTCAAGTAATGAACCTTAGGGTTGCCAGGTTTTTCGTAGTTGCATGCAAGAATCTGGTGATTCCACACTGTGCATGGTGTATGTCCAGAGGATTCTATTTCAAGTCTGCTACCACCTCTAACTTGAGGTGTTAATTAAGTTTTTGTTGTATGATGCATTAGCTTCTTTCCTGAGCACCTGTAATCTTCTTGCTTTTGCTTTACTTTTTTCCCCATTAAACTAGAACACTTTGTACCTGTGAATTTGGATTTTGTCTGCTGCAACTACAGCCTGTGATGGTGAAGAAGTTACACCTGGCTCTGGCTGCATGGGCTTTACTACTGGTACTGGGAAACAAACAGCAGGTTGCATTTCAGCAACTGTGTCTGAACGCTCAGAGCAGTAGGGGAACCTCGGGGCAAAGAAAGATGCATAGCTGGGTGAGAGCAAATATTAGATGTGTTACAGTATGTCATACTCTGCATGATCTTCATGGGATGCCTAAGTCAGGTTGGTGGCACCATGTGGCCATGCCAATGTGTAATATTCCTGTGAAAAAATAATTTTTTCTGCCTTTCTGTCAACCTCACTCGCCTTTAATTCTCTGGTACCAGGATGTGCCATTGCAAGGAAGCAGACCTGTTCTGTGACCAGGTTGGGCTTGCTCTCGGGCTGCTAAATGACTCCTGGTGACTAATTAGATGGGATAGAAGTAAGCTGCCACTGCTTTGATGACAGGTAATACTGTGGCATGCTCACAGGTGACTGATGTAGTTTGGGTGCCTGTCAGCTGCTTTGAGATGATGGATGACTCAAAGTGCCCTGAAGCTCCTTTGGAGTTCCATCCATGTCACCAGGAACAGCTCAGTGCCAGCTGCAGAGGAGGCTGCTCAGCCCTGCTGCATGCCTGGCTGGCCACGTGCTAGAGCTGGAGACCTTGGAGGGTACTGATGGGGAGCATGAAGCCAAGTGGCTGAGATCTCCTTGTTCAGATGTCAAAAGAAGACAGCCAATTTACTTTCTCCCAGTGGTGAATCTGTCAGATGAAGCAATGTCAGGTCTGTTGCTTGAGCTTCTCAACCACCCTGACTCATAAGATTTGCCTAGATGTCAAAACATGTGCTGAGGAAAGTCTCAACAATACATTCGATGCAGTGTTTCTTTTGGATACAGTCTTTTAAAAGAAGCAATATGAATTTACATCAAGGTTGCCAAGACATCCAACAGCTTCTGAATTCCTTGTATGTTAGTGCAATGGTTATTACAGCTTATTTTAAAATACACAATTAAATATAAACTGAATTTCCTAATCCAGTTTATATTGGTTACAACATAAGGATAAACGTCTGGCTTCATCCTCTGGCTCCACTCATCATTATCTGTATGACATTTTTGACATCATATTGTGCAGTGGAGTTATGGGTTTTAACAGAGGGTGCAAAAAAGGGAAAAGAGTGAAACAGCGGCACTTTTTACACCACTGAGCTGAGAACAGCTCAGTGCTTGTATTCCTCTGAAACCATGGTGCTTCCCATGATTTGGGAAAGGGTCCCATTTCCCCAGCATGTCTCCCACGGCTGCAGCTGTCCCCAGCTCTGTGCCATGCTCCATGTTTTCCACAGTCAGGAGTTCTTGTCCTGAGTTGGTGCATCCCCAGGATGCATCATCTCATGGGCTGCACTGGAGCTCACCTGAAGACCTGGTACAACCCAAAGTCATTCTCATGGTCTATTGTGTCTATTCTTTTGCCACTGCTGAAAGGGGAGAATAAGAGTTTTAATAAGGGAGAATTGGATTTTAAAAATTGGTATAAGTCTGAAAAAAACTGTAGTACTGCAGTTGTGTCTCTCATAGGTTACTACAGCTCAAAGTAGCATTACTCCCAGGAAAGTGAGAAGGGCCATTGCCTGGTTGAATTCCAAGGATGTGCTGGACACACACTAAAAGCTATTTTCCTTGCAGTGTAAACTTTAGTTAAAGTTACAACATCTTGGTAGCTTGTCTTAAAGTTTACAGCTCGTGTCCATCTGTTTTCTGTGCAGTGGTATCATGAAGTGTCTCCATTTTAAACAAAGCAGATGAAGCCTCTGCAAGTGCCCCTTATTGTAAAGCTTGCCTGATTATGTGGCTTGCCTGATTAATTAATTTTAACATAATAAGCTAAATTTAACCCAGCTTAAAAATAGTCCTTACCACTGTGCCACTGGGTGCTTGGCTTTTTTTCATACTCATCTATTGTAATATGCCAATTCCTGATCTTACATACTTTAACACAAAGAAAGAAGAAAAGAGAGAAAGTTAATACGACAAAATTATTATGGTTTAATTGTGTGATTAGAATATTAATCATAAGGAATTTGATACCTTTTCCTATAAAAATGTTTTAAATTATTTAATTGCCTTTAATTTGGTTCCCTAATTATGTTGGGTGTATATTATTAAGTTTTCCCTGGCACACACTTCTATAAATGAAAGGTGAGCTTTTTATTCAGTCGTAGCACTTCTGTGGTTTCCATTACTTTCCATACTTAGTAAGAAAACTCAAAGCCGCTGTTTCATTTCTGGCCATCTGTAATTATAGTAAACTGCCTATAGGTACAGCCAAATGTAGCTATATATGGAAATAATGCTCATATATGTACGGAGAGATAATTAGATTATACCAAGGTTGTGATTCCCTCCAGGAGAAAGTAGAGCCTGGATCAGCTGCAGTCCTTGCCAAGGCAGAACATGATCCCACATTGCAGGTGTTCAGCATCCCCCCGTTGCTCCACTATGCAGCACTACCAGTGCTCCACAAATCCGCAATGACATCTAGGTTGCTTTTGGAGTTTGTCCACACCTTTTCTAAGCAATGGCTTGTTGCAGCTGGTTAAACAACACTCTTTAATCCCTAGCTTTATTTTGAAATTCTTGTCAACACCTGATATAAATCAGTTTTCTCATCCTTAAAAGTATTACAGAAACAAACAGCAGCGAGTGATGAATCACATGTGCTGCAATGGAGTGCTATTCAGTTCACATAGCTTAAACTAAAATTAGATCAAAGCAGTTTAATAATGGCATGAATTTAATCAGTAGTCAATGAACTGCTCATTTGGGATCAGTACCAGTAATGCCACAGATAAATTAACACTCCGAACACTGAATTAAGGTTAATAGCACTTACAGAAAACAGCTTTAACTAATCCCCAAAAGTTATAGACTCTCTTCCACAAGTGCGCTCACATATTCTACCACCATATGTGGGTTACAGTCTCCCCCCTTTCCCCATCTGAAGTGCACCCATAAGGATATGTGTATATATATGCAGGAGATGTGGGTGCTCTCACCTCCTGGGACCCAATGCTGCTTCCTGCAGCTGGTGAGGCAGCACCCACAAGCTCGGGTGCACCCCATGTCGGTCTTTGCCTGCAGCAGCCTGCCTGAAAGCAGGAAGCTCCTGGCCTCTGACTAGGAAGCTGTTCTGTCTGGTGATGATGATTTTCTTCGTTATTAAGGTGACTAGTTAGAGACGATGTTTTTTTGCATTTTGACATGATCAGTGTTGGGAAGCACACGATGATTTTATGTGTTTTTTACACCAGCACACCACCAATGACTCACTCACATTTGTTTCCTAAAAGGTGGTGTCCCAGACCATTTGCCAAGGTTGGGGCATGGCATTATCATCTATTCTTTGTCCTCAAAGATTTCACTTTGTTATCCTCAGTCATCTGCTGCATTGGCAGGGCATAGAAGCACACCCTCCACCCGTACCTTTGTGTACAGTGAGGCTGCTAAATGCAGTTCAAGTGTGATGAGATTTCTTTTTGCTCTTTAGAGTTTGGAGTTTTTCTATAAACAGAAATCTGAATTCCCTTGAAGGACCAAATATGTGTTCAGAGAAAGGCTGGCAAGCTTGCTGCAATGTACTGCAGACAGATGAGGCTTTGTTGTGTTACCAGGCTATTTGCCTAAGGGGCAAGCTTTGCCAGCTGTAGTCTCAGCTAAAATAACTTTTTCTGCCTAAACTGTTCCCCAGATATGGCTGCACTTGCATAAAACTCATTATAATCAGTAAAGAAGACTCAGTAGTAGCATCATTGGTGAGTGCTATAGATATAGAAAGTAATGAAGAGAAATGAGTGATTCACTGAGGTGTGTAGAAACCATGGCTTAGTCCCAAGGCAGGCATCCCACCTGTGTTTTGGAGCAAAGAAGAGCTGGACGTCCATGTCTAATGGTCAGCCCTCGTGGCTGGAGGCATTGTGTGCCTCTCTGAAGCCTTTTCTTGTTGTGGTGTTCAAATGGTTTCTGGCTGGTTTATAACATAGCAGATCACTTGGGAATGTATTGTCACCTTCCAGAGCTTATGAAATAGAAATTGATAAATCAGCAGAGGCCATTCAACATTAAAGCCTTGTGAGTCAAATACCACTTCAGCAGCACGTGTTTGTTACATCATTTCAGTAAACTCAAAGCTTTGTAAGGTCTTTCCTTAAAAAGGTGGGATGGTGAAGGCCAGGGTTTGTTCAATAAGAGGTGATGCTCCTTGTGAACTGTGCAGTCTGTCCTTGTGCTCTGCTCTTCAGCCCTTGTGAACAGACACCTTTCTGTAAGGTATGTGCCAGGATTTGATGAGTTGAATCACAGCCTGACTCTGCAGTGGCAGAATTCAAGTACTGCGAAAGTCACATGAGAGGAAGCTTGGTGGAAGGTTTGTTATCCATCTCCAGGTTGATGTACAGGCATCCCGTTTCGGCAGGTAGTGAGCAAAAGACCCATTTCATGTGTTATGGAGATGGTCCTAGGGAGTATTTTAATTCCTGAGATTCAAATGTAAGGACTTCAGTGAAGTTCTCGTAAAGAGATACCTCTGTAGACATAAGAAGACACATGCACTTGTGTAATTTGAAAATGTTCTACTTCAGTGCTTTTGGCACCTCTGCTTGCTTCCTTGTATCATGTCAAAACAGTCAGTGCAAACTGAGCAAGAGGGGTGTCTTGTGATAGACACCTATTCCCACAAACTACAGGGTGATCAGGAATTGGCAACAGATTTTTCTGTCTCCCAGACTGGATAAGATATTAAATAGTGAAAACATCAACATTTTGTACTAGTTTTGGAATCACCCTCAGGGCTACAGAAGTATTTTCCTGAATTGTGTGTAATACTAGTAGTATCAGTGCCTTACACATGGTTCATGTGTTCTGTAAATAGAATTTAAATGATAGAGTGAGTAAATGTATAACTGGATTATAGAAGATTAGTGACCCAGTGTTTGTAATCTCATCTCACTTATTACATGAGCATTTCTCATAGTGACACTTTTGCAGTGTCATGTTCCTATACGTGGTTCATGCTATAAATAGTCATGAATACAGCATGAGTGGAGTGTAAT
This sequence comes from Buphagus erythrorhynchus, assembly GCA_013400855.1. Lineage (NCBI taxonomy): Eukaryota > Metazoa > Chordata > Aves > Passeriformes > Sturnidae > Buphagus > Buphagus erythrorhynchus. The sequence goes on from VZTT01066998.1 coordinate 48,500, forward strand.
TTACTATGATGCAATTAGGGCAATACTTTCCAGCCAATTACTGATACTATAAAAGTCTCTTTGCCACAAATAGAAGAGAGAGAGTAAACTAACCTGGCAATGTTTCAGATTTATGGTGTAGTGAGAGGAGTTGTGATCCTGTGAGATGCTGGCTGCTCTGAACTTACAGTAGCCTCTGGTACTCTTAACGTCCTAGGAGCAACTTGGCATCCAGGTACTGCAGCATCAGCCTCTTTGCTTGTAAATTCAGTAGCTGGAAAATGTGAAGTCACTACGTACTTCTAAATGTTTCCTAATAAAAATTATTTTTACCTTCTCATTAAAAGCTTTTAAATGCAACTTTGTGATCTCTCTTTATTGGCTGTGTTCTATGTTTCCAAATTATACTTAAGAATTTTTTTTTTGTTTGCATTAGTGTTCTGCTTGAAGTCTTGTGCAATTAGGAAGGAGACGATGAAGTAAGTCATTACTATAATTTCCCCACCTGAAGCCTCAGTACCTAGTGGAGCTATAGCACAGTGTTAAATGTCTCCTCTAGAACCCAAGCCTCATTACATGTACTTTAATTTACATCACACATCCTATAAACACAGCGTTGTCATCTCTCCTTAACTATAATAGTAGTACAGCAGTTGGACAGTGCTTTCCCTCTCTGAAAGAGTATAACTTTTCCCTGTGCCTTGTGTGCATCAGCCTCACTTCTGAAGCAGGTCTTATAAGGGTAAGCATCAGTTCAACTGGAGGTGGTCTGAGAGTGGATTCACTAGGATTTCAGTACCAATTTAGTAGTTCTGGTAGTCCTTGTCTCCAAGCTTAGCATAGTGCATCCCACCAAGAAATCTGTAGCCTCAGCTCTATCAAAAGGAGAGCACATGCTAATTTTTCTACACCAAGGTGAAAGACTGGCAGTGGAGTGTGCTGCTCGGGAGTCTCAGAACTGAGGCAAGTGGATGCCAAGTCTCAAACTCAAGTTGTAAGTTACAAGGATCTTAGGTATATTCATTGTATTTTGAGGGGAAAAAAAAAAAGAAAAAAAGACCATCTTGAGGAATTTTCACTGATGTTCAGGAGACTTATCAGAGTCCACATGAGCAGGGTTTAATATGCTCCTGTGGATCATGTGCATTGCAGTGAACTTCATCCTCTTCCCTCTCAAAATGGAGAATGGTCTGTATTTTATGAATAGAGTACAAAATCTGTAAAAGTGTGTACTGAAACAACTTTGAAAAAGCTACAGTGAGGGCAGTGCTTCTCAGCCCAAAATGTGTATCTGTGCCAATGATGAAAATAAGCATCAGTTTCTCCTTCATTTTTTACCTCCCTGACAAATTCTTTCAGTAAGAGTTTTACTTCTCTGTTTTAGAAAGACCAGGATGGCTAACAAATCAGGGCTGGTTGATGATAAAGGCGGAAAAGCTCTTGGGTCATCCCATGTAAACAACATCTTAAAGCAGAATTTTCTTCATAGATTAATT
>VZTT01067010.1:575-35309 GCA_013400855.1 Buphagus erythrorhynchus
GCATTCCTCCTTCCCTCAGGGCATCCCCATTGCCCTCAGGGCATTCCTCCTTCCCTCAGGGTATGCCCGCTCCCCTCAGAGTGCGTCCTGGCCCCTGGCTTCCCACTGCCCTCAGAGCATCCCTCCTTCCCTCAGGGCATCCCCACTGCCCTCAGAGCATTTCTCCTTCCCTCAGGGCATCCCCGCTCCCCTCAGGGCATCCCCGCTCCCCTCAGGGCATCCCTCCTTATCTCAGGGCATCCTCGCTGCCCTCAGAGCATCCCTCCTTCCCTCAGGGCATGCCTGCTCCCCTCAGAGCGTTCCTCCTTCCCTCAGGGCATCCCCATTGCCCTCAGAGCATTCCTCCTTCCCTCAGGGCATCCCCGCTGTCCTCAGTGCAATTCCCCCTCCAGGTCGTCCCACTCCCCTCAGAGCATTCTTCCTTCCTTCAGGGCATGCCCGCTGCCCTCAGGGCAATCCCCATCCCCTCGGGCCATCCCTGCTTCCCTCAGGTCAATTCCCCTTCCCTTCACCGCAATTCCCACGGCCCTTGGGAAAATTCCCATCCCCTCAGGGGCAATTCCCACTTCCCTCAGGGCATCCCTCTTCCCTTCAAAGCATTCCTGCTCCCCTCAGGGACAATTCCCGCTTCCCTGAGGAGGAAGGATGGCACTGGGTACAAGGGAGTGCTAATTTCCCTGTTGTTTCTACAAACTCCAGGTAGGTCCAGATTCCAATGTTCCTATTGAGGCAGCTCCTGGAAACTCTCCTTGCTTTAAACCAGCAAAATGACAAACCACACATGTGGGGTTTTAAAATTTCCAAGTGGTGTTAGCGCTATGTCCAAGCTAGGAATTCCTCCCAAAGGAAGGGACCAACCCCGCAAGACACAACCCATCATAGTTTCTGCATTCTACTTTCTTTCTCTTGTTCATTACACAGCCTTGGAATTGCTCTTTCTGCAGACAAGAAGGTCATGAAGTAATAAAGAAAATGACGTTCTGACAATAAAGAAAATAGAACTTTAAACCAGTGGTTTAGAGGAGGATTTATTAGGAAGGGAACCTTTGTACACTGAAAGGAAACGTAGTGTAGAAGGAATGAGCACACGCCTGTCTGCATTTGATCATTTAGGATATCCCAGAGTTGCTGATACAGACCTAAATGGAGGGAGGAGAAAGTGCTTTTTATGTCCTGAAAACATCTTCTCTGCTTTCATAGGGCTGGAGATCTGTGTTATTCAATAATATTCAATTAATGAGAGAAGAGACCATCTTTTATTTGGAGACTGGAACTAAATTATGTATAAGATCCTTTACAATGCAAGTCATTCTATGATTTTATATCAGTTTTTAAATTCAGTTTGTCCATTTTGTGTCAAATTTTCTATGGAGTCTTTCTGGTTCTTCGCTGCCTCATTAATTCCTTCTGTTCTCTGTTTTTGTCTGTTGAAGTCTTCTGGTGAGGGACTGTGAGCTGTGTTTGGAAGTGAGTGAGGGATCTTCGTGTTGAACAGGTAAGGCTGTAGGAGGTACACCAAAAAGCTGCAAGGCCCTTTCATTATTTTATTTAGATTATTTTTGGAAATCTAATGGAATTGAGGCACACTAACAATCCATCTTTGCCCACATGAGATCCCTGTTTCCACAGGACATGAAGTGGAAGGTATTTTTGTAGGTCCCACCTGAGAACTATGATCCAGTTTTGCAAACCCATCGATTTTGGTTAGGATAAATTAAATATCAGATAGGATTTCCTCTGAAGCACCAGGGCTGAGGAGGCTGGGTAGCATCCATCAGATCATTGTGAACAAAAAATATTTTAGGAATTAATCTGGGAGTGTTTTGCCAGCTCAGACACAAGCACCAGAAAGTGATGCAGAGACATCAGGCTGGGTCTGCACCCCAACCTCACACCTGAGCCTGAACTCCTTAATCCAGAACTCATTTATACTAAGCAGCCTGGCCTGTAAACAGGCAAAGCTTAAGCTGAGCTCAGTAGAGCTGGAGCACTCCCGAGGGGAGAGGCTAAAACCTTAGCAGAGAGCCATTCCCTCTTCTGGGCAGCTCCAGGGTGAGGACAGGAAATGTGTGGGTGAACTTGAGGTACTGGGGAGACAAACCCCAGGGAAATTTCAGAAGGATGCAAATCTTCAAATTGAGGAATTCTGTCAAGTTAGCACTCGCTGGAGATTTTTATCAGGTGTTTCTGAGTGGACAGCGTGGCCATACATAATTAAGATCTGGTGAAAGTTTATTGTATAAGCGTGCTGGAATTCTGGTTTGGTTTTGTAATAAAGGAATCCCACTGAGTCATGGCTACTAAATGGACTCATAGAGGACACAGCTCTCTTCTGCACAGCTAACACAAATTGGAGGAACTGAAATTAATTTGTTTTTTAGCCCAGGAAAAAGCAGCCACATCTTAAATAAGGCTTGGCTTGATGACATGAAGTCTTTGCTGTATTACTGGTTCCTACCTGCTCCTGTTCCTGCCCTGGCAACGAGGCACACCAACCCTTAGCTCTGCACTGTGAACCAGATCAGGACACTGATCCAGCTGAAAAACAAACCAGGTGAAAATCTCTAGAAATACATTTTATGTTAAATATATAAACACATTTAAAATAGATGGATATATTTTTAAAGCCAGATAGAGTTCCCCAATCTAGTTTATAATTCAGAGGTGGAATGGATGGATGAGATTCTTCCCAAGAAATGCTAAGGAAGCAGTCAGAAGAGCAAAGGGGCTAAATATGAAACTGATCCTGGTGAAGAAGGATCCCAAACGACAGCTGAATATTCAATTTACAAAGTGTAAATTAATTGCTCCACTAGACTGTTGTGCTGGCAGTTAATGTGTTGTGTAAACCTGAATAGAAGGCTCAAATGTGAGTGTTTTGTATGGAAAACATCTCAGTATTTGGGAGATAATCTGAAAATAGGGCAGTGACCAAATGGTGATTTTGGCTAAATTGATGTTGGTGAGAATCTCAGTCAGTTGTGCCTTCTCTCTCCCACAAACCTCACACTCTGGGCTTCATTATTGATTTTAAAACACCAAAATTATACACAACTCAAGGAGTTTCTATTTACTAGCAGTTCTGCTGAATTACTTGTGTGGTTTTGAAAGCTGCAAAGGCTCCCTGTCATAAAAATCCTGCAATCTCAGGTTGAGTTTTATCTGCTTTTACTGCTGATAATTTCCTGTGTGTGATTTGTACAGTAACCACAGTGTGAGAAAGATTATTGTCCACACACCTGTGCAGTGCATGTGTCTGGATTAAAATGCATCTTTTTGGCAAACAGAATTAAAAGTATCAACTGAATAAACTTGCACCTTTACAGATTATGAATTCTTTTATTTCAGAAGATTCAGACAGCTTTTTTTTTTTAATCTGAAAATAGGTATTCAATAAGCAAAATAATAGGAAAAATAACAGCAGGAAAATTGGATGAGAAAGCAAAAACACACCACACAAAGATTTATAGATTAGTTTAATCCCATTAAAGTTGCATAAAACTTGGTAACTGTGTGTGTGGCTGTCCTCTTGTGGGAAGGTGCAGGGAATATATGAGTACACAGTATTAATTTGGGACTCAACTTTGATGTTTCATCACAAACAAACCGAAATTCCCAACCCACACACAAGAATGTAAACACAATTAGAAAACAAATCCCACAAACAAGGAGAGAGAGTCATCCCAGGAATTTATGATTAAATGCCCTGGAATCTCCCTTTTGTGGAAAGATGGAAGCACATGTGCATGAGGACTGGGGGCATTCTGGTGAACCCAAGGTCCCAAACACTTTGTTTGGATTCATTCTGCCAGATTCTATAACTTTTTTTTTGTTGTTTTTGCCGTATTTTTTTATGTTTGCTACAAAGTATTGTTACCTGTGCATTGCATACTGTGTTTCCAAAGTCCCAATATTTGGAATTTAAAAATGGGAGCCAACAGACTATTAAGAAACAAAACACAAGAATCTTGTATGTGTTAGTAATGATTTAGGACTATTTTACATTATCTTTCCTCGTGGTGTTTTATTAACAGTGGGCAGTTATTAACAAAGTTGGAGTACTTTATTTGATGAATCTGTAGGATGTTTTCATTAGATGTAAACAGACTGATTCTCTGCTTCCAGAAAAGTGCCTCTTGGCAGATATAAAGAGGGCATCTGGCTTTTCTTAGGAGGGGAAAAACCCATCTGGCTTTTTGCAGTGGAGCAGATATGATAATATAAGGATTTAAAAAAATACATGAAGATAATCACTTTCTGGATTTGCTGTTGTAAATATTGATGCCTGTCCCTTAATTTTTAAATGGTACTGTTGAAATGCTGCAGCTGCTTTGTAACCAACTCAGATTTCTTTTTATCATAATGCTTCTGTTGCAGTATTTTCACTGAGAGTTCAGAAATACTTTACCTACCAAAAAAAGATACTGTAGCAATAAGTAAAACAATATTTCATTAGGCCAATTCCAGGTCCCACTGAATTCTCTTTTATTATTTTACAGGAGTGGATTTGATCTTTGTGGTGCTTAAAAAGCCTGACTCCCTTTCCTTATTAATTTCTTGAAGAAAAGAGATAAGGTACCAAGTTTCCAGCAATTATTTCTATATAGCAAATATGGTGCTCAATTTACTTTATAGCCTGTAATTACATCACTATTCTCTTAGTTAAAACTGATAACAGATACTGAAGAGACTTGATGCAATTCAGGAATATTATCTGTACAGTTTTGTGCCTGGGAGGTACTGCTGCTCTCTGATACAGAGTCTGTAGTAAATAATGTGTTCCTGCAGGGTTTAGAATTTGACCTCCAGCCACTTTTGTTCTGTTAACTGGTTAAAAACAAACCTGATTTTCTGTCTGTGTTTATGAGCTTCTTGGGCAGCTGGGCCAGAGGAAAGGGCTGTGTGTGTCCTGTCTCTGACAGGAAACACTTCCCCTTGGGGTCCTGAGTGAGGCTGTGCAGCTCTGATCTTCCTGGAGAGGCAGGAACCACAGGAAATCTGCAGCACTGCTCCTGGGGGAGCAAACTCCCTGCCACGAGGGTTTGGGAGCAGCAGCAGCAGTGACCATGGAATACAGAGCACGGTGTGGCATTCCTGGAGCATCTTCAGGGCTTGCTCTGTCACTACTGCAAGGTAATAGATAGAGCACCTTTATTTCTCCAGCATAAATGCAAAATGCTCAGTAGGTGTGAGTTTGAGGATCTGATCACCTTTCATTTGGAGCTGTCTGCCAGAGGATAATTCTTGGCCCAGGCTTCTTCCAGCTTTCTGCTTCAGCAAGGGCTGCTTGGCCATACAATGTGTTGAAGACACCTCCATTTGGAAAACTAAACCAGAGATCCCCTTGGTTCATGCCACCACAACATCTTTCAAACCATTTTCAAAAGCAGAATCGCCCAAGGTGTCTCTTTTTTGTGGTATTTCACCCAGCCATACATTTACAGCCCATACCTGGGCTCAAGAAATGACTGCAGCAAGTCCTGAGTGTCAAACCAGGCATCAGCAGTGGGACCAGGAACTGTGACAGCTGTGCAAAGAATGGTAAAGGATAAAGATAATGATCCTAAAACTCATAAAAACTGACAGGTTTCTCTCATCACTTCTTCATCCTCAGCTTGCTGCAAGCCCTTCAGCTCAGCAGGTGCCAGAGCAATTTAAATGTGCATATAGAAAATATCTCCATAGGGATTACTCCTTTGATGCCTGATTTTCACTCACTTCTGGAACAGGAGAGGCTCAGTGACCATTTATTTAACAGTGTTTAGCACCATTCTCCAACAGAGTGAAGAAGCATCTCAGTATCAGGAAATGCTGAGGTGTTTGTTAGAGAAACAAAATGTACTGAGATAATTTGACATTTCTTTTCTCCCTGGAGTTTCCAGTTAATAACGTTGCCCTGGAATACCTTAGGTATTTACAAATCAATTTTTAATAACAGTAATATACATCCCAAAGGAATGTGGCATGGCTGCAAGTCTCATCAAGCTCTAACACAGATCTGGAGCCATACTAGTTAAACACACTTTTCTTCAAAACTTTGCTCAGACAAAGTGGCATATTTGTAGTGAGACTGTTCAGTCTACACCAAAAAAATAGACATATCCTGAGGAAAAACAAGATCCATCCAAATAATTGCTATGTGCTGCAGCTGGAGCTCTGTTTCCAGAAAATAGCTAAATATAAACATTCCTGACTGGATGGGTGGGAAACCAAGGCTGCCTTGCAGCAGAGATACCCACTAAATAGGATTATCTGTTAAAAAGCTAATCCACAAGAATTCATTCTGCACTGAGAGGAGCTCAGAGAAAGAAGCAATACAGCTGCTTCAAGTACAATTATGTAATTAATAGGACTTCTCTGAAAATGCCACTGTGAGCTCTGCTAGGAGTTATTTCTCACATTCCTGGACCAAGCTGCTTCATTTCCACATCCAGAGGTTACATTTTGTCAGCTGTCAGTCAGGAACTCTGCACCATCCCTGGTGACCTGCAGCTCTGGTTTTCCTCTGCCTGCTGCAGTGCCACTGGAGATGATATGAAAAGGAGCCACAACTTCGGTGCTGCTGTCCCAGATTCTTTGGAAAGGACACTGCAACCCCAGCTATAGGACTTTACATAATCTTTGTTCTTGTACATCACTTCTGCTTTTCTAGGTGACCCCTAAAATAGAAATCTGAAGTGTCGCAGCAATAATACAGGTGTAAAATTAGAATAAACCTTTCATAGGAATATTTTAACACAGTTCTGTCACATCTTGGAGCTGGGTTTTGGCAGACCCAGTCATTAAACCCTACATGCTTCTGTAACCTGTACTTTAGGGTCTTTTCTGGGGAAATGTAATTCTGAAGAGTTGCCACCTGAAATTCTGGACCAGATGCCACAGATTTTCTGAGGGTTTTCATGGATGTATTACACGAATTTGCTGGCCATAATTATGGATCGTTGCAGTAATGAAAGTCCTCTGTGGTGCTTCCTCATTAAGCTGAATTCAGATGCAAGGGATGGTGCTAAGTCCAGTTGAAAACAAAGGTGCTGCATGTGACACAGGACATCCCAAGAGTGATTCTCGGTGATTCTGCCAGTTCTCCCCCTGAGCACTCAACTCATCATCTGCGGAAACCAAGGATTTTGTGCTTTTGTCCACGAGACAATTTGAGGATATTTCATAGGCCCATCTTGTCAAACGCCGAGAGCAGCCCTCACAGACTGTTCTGACCAGTTTTAGCGGCCTGCCTTGAATTCAAGCTATGCATGACTTAGGAAGAACGAGCTCGTTAAATACATTCCAGAGGTGACTTAGCATAAGAAAAAAACACACCTCTTCCGTGCAGTGCTAGCAAATGTTCTGCTAAGTCAGGTGGGGTTGACCTGTGAATAATTTGCTTGGCTCAAGTTAAGATTCTGCTGTCTGAACATAATAAAAGAGGCTGGGATGAGGAGTCTGCCTCCAGCCCAGTCATCCACACTTGTAAGATCTTCAAAATACTGAAAGAAGTAAAAATAGTTTTAAAGGAAGAATGAAGGGATCTGGTATGAGAGTTACTTTCAGAAATGGAATATGTCTGGGACTGCAGATATTTTAAATAGATCTTTACCAGAAGAGCCTTCATTTGTGTTTTGATCAAAGTGTTCCTATGATGGACCTGGACAGAGCCAATACTCTCCTCATTATTTCACAGTAAAACAAGAAATGTACTCAAGAAATTAATAATGATTTTAATAAAAACTTAAGGGATGTTGGGTGAAATGGAACAGAGGTCTGTGATACAATATTCACTGAAGTACATAAATTAAGTCTGCTCTTTTTCTCATAGCCCACTTTAACTTCCCCTTTTGGTTGAAATGTGGAGCCCAGCTCTGAATTCAGAAGAAATACAACAGCTACACTGTTTGTCCATCTCAGAGAAGGGGTGTTTAGGAATCAGCTGCTCTGGGAATATCTTCTGCTATATCCCAGTGTGTTTGCTCACAGGAAGTGATTTGACTTTAAATCTATTGAAGGTCAGAAATTGCTGCTCACTTCTGGTGTTATCCTTTCTACATTTTCAGAAGATTCAATGGTCAAAGTAACGATCATTACATATTGAAAACTGAAAAAAAAACCCAAGTAAAAAAAAAACCAACCAAGCAAAAAGGCCAAACCCACAAATTCTACATCCCTGCTTAAGTGAGGGATATCCAAACTATTAACCTGCATACCAAGGCTTAGCTTGTTAAGCCTAGTTAAGGATTTCTTCAGCTGTGGGACTGAAATATATCCCCAAAAATGAATTACCCAAACAATATTTTCAACTGTCAACTCCATCTCATAGATCCAGCAATTCCATCCTGTGGCTGAAGATGCTTTTTTTCGGTTGTGCAGCTCACAGGCCATCTTTTGTCACGGGACATCTTTTGTTTTCTGGCCCAGCTGCATTCCTCACCAGCCATGGCAGTTTCCCTCTGCTGATGAGTCCACTGGCAAGTTTGTCTTCTTTACTCATAACCCTTGGTCCTTCTTAATCTTTTTCCCAATCATCAAAAAGCATTTTGCAAATATTAATGTGCAGATTTTCCTGCTGGCAGACTCCCAGTTTCCAGTTCAGGTTACTGATTTAGAAGCAGTAGTTTAGTCACTTAAGGACAACAAAGAACGTGTTTAATAAAACTCAAGGAGCTGCTTTTATTCTTGTTTACATCTGCTTCTATCTGTCTTTATTTTTTTGCTAATTGTGGTAATTATCTCAGCACTCCTCTTTCTTTCTACAAGAAGGAAGCTTCCTAAGTGATTTAATTTGCTGCTGGGGAGAGGAAGGCTCGTGTGTGGAATTTTGGGAAGAATTTGCCAGATAAGGCCCCAAGTCCAAGCCAGGCCTGCTATTTTTATCCCTGATATGACTCTGAGCTGCAGTAGTGATGTTACAGTAGCAGTTAATTTAGGGTTCAAAGCAAGGTGAAAGGCAATTTGATAGTCTGTAATTTTGTATTATTAAACATTGGTTATGAAATGTTACTTTTGAAAAGGCTATTTTGTAAGTACATCACAAAGAAATTCCTTTTTCTTGGCATGGAGATCTTGCTTCTGTGGATCTTGGCACAGAGCTGTAGGAATCTATCACATTGTTGCAATCCAAAGCAAAGTTTGGTTAAAAAAAAAAATAATCAAAAAAATTTAAAAAGGGAAATAATCTGTGTTAATTAGGGTTAGTTGTCTATGCACAAACAAAAATGCTGACACCAACACAGACTTTTCAGTTCAGCAGAACCTCTGCAAACAGAGGTGTTCTCTGCCTGACTACAACAACTCTGCAGGTGTGGGTGTGAGTAAAGGAGCAGGACAAAAACCTGGCCCTGGATGACACCAAGCTCGGGTGGAAAAAGAGGCCTCGAGCCCCTGCCCTGTGTGGTCAGGGTACAACAAATTAAGATGATGTTACCCTGAACACTGCAGCTAAACTTTAAACTGGTCTTAAAGGAATAAATCATGTGGTAGCTGAGGCATGAACTAACTTTCTGCTCTCTGCTCTCAAGCTGCCTTTATAATAAAAAAAGTCTCAGTGCCTGCTTTCCCTTTTCCCTGAGGAATGGTTGGGTTTTGGGCTTTCTGCTGGATATCCTGGCTACTCTGAGCTCAGCCCTGTGGGGGAAGCAGGATGGAGAATGGGCCCTGCTCAAACCCCAGCTTTTGTAGTGGTTTCACTGCTTCAGCAAAGAGATTTGTGGATTTATTTTCAAATCAATTAATGCCTACATTATTTTAATATTTATACCGTATCAATTTATGCCTACAAGCATAGGAGGTAAAGTGCTTATATTCAGTTTTTTCCAATCTGCATTGCTATGAGCACATACACTGATAATATTACTTACAGTTGGACTTTTATTCCCTTACCTGTAACATTTTAGCTACAAGCATAAAAAATCCATGAGGATAATTCCATCAATCCAGCTGTTTGTAATAGTTGTGACCTTCTGCTTGTCTGGGAAGCCTGAGGGTTAAAGAGCAGCTTTTTGGAAACAACCTCTAGCTCATTGTGTTTGGCAACAATTTCAAAGTTTGATTTATGTTCTTCCCCTTCTTGCTCCATTACTATCGAAGCTCCTTAGTGGCAGGAGAGCCGTGAAGTCACTTTGCTTGTCCCTGAAGGTCCCCTGCTGTCCCCCGGGGCTGTCCCTCCCTTGGGAGCAGTGCAGAGGTGAAGTAGGAGTACCCTCTGCTGGCACGTTTTGTGCTGGGCTCTGTCCCACAGCTCTCCAGCCTGCTTCTGTTAGACAATAGCACATTTCCGACTTATCCTTACCTCCACTGACACACTTCCCTTCAGAGGCACTTTTATACTTTAGTAACTTTTATTATTCTATCTAAATTTGATTTTTTTCATCCTAATGTGGTGTTGTTGTTGTAAATAATTTCCTTCCTTGCTTGGCTTTCAGGTCCTTGAGTTAAAAATTTTTCCAACAATCAGCACCTGGACAAAACATATTATGATTTGGTTTTAAGTGCTGATACACTTGATACCATACATTAAACATGGAATGTTGATGGGATTCCAGATCACATTCCAGGGATCTTAGATAAACTGTAAGAGTCTTAAGGAAGTTTCTACAACAGAAATCTAAGGGGGAGAAGAGTTTTATTTACAAAAGTAAATAGCAGAGAAGAATCGCTCTTCTGAGACTGGGAAATAAAAATTGTCTTGAGTTAGAGGTGAATCCAGGCCCTGTTTAGCCACTCTTAGCTGGAATTCAGAGAGGAAATCTTGGGATCTGAGTCCTTTGGTGAGTCTTGAATACAATGGACATGGAGCATAGCTGGGAGAAATGAGTAGCTGCAAATCAAGATTAGAAATCCCCTCGGGGGAGAAGAAGGAACAGATTGTGCTGCCTGTGGTTTGCCCCAGGGCTGGTTCTGAGCATTCCCTCTCCCAAACGCTTCAGTAGATTTTTAGGAAAGAAAAGCCCCAGTTCCCTCGGGGCCCTCATTGTCCTGCTGTGTTTAACTCTGCTGTCTGCCCATCTCTGGCACAGAGGAACCACCTGCCTGCTCTGGGGCCCCTCACAGATGTTTGTAGGGATGTTTTATAACGGGGCAGCTGCCGTCCATTGATAGAAAGGCACAGAAAACCACGGCAGTTGCTCTTTCAGCTTCTTCAGTGACAAGTATCTAAAGCAAAACCTGGTTCTGTAACAGCATCAGACCCACTCAGAACATCAAAGCTGTCACTGAACAAGCAACACAGAGGACACGACAAAATCACACATAAAATAGTAAATGATTGTATTTATTTTCTATGTTTACCTCAAATAATCCTTTGGAGGTCTGACACAAAAGCAAGGCCGTGCTCGGTAGGTGTCAGTCCTTTGAGACTCATTCCACAGCTCCAGCACCGCACCCATCAGTTGGGTAACAGCTGAGCTGAGGAGGAAGACAACACAGCTGGCTTTCCTCTCCTGTCCTTGACACCCGGGGATCTCTGGTGACTGGCACGACCCTGCTTGGATGTGTCACCTTGTGAGACAGCACTTCTTGGGACAGCACCTTCCCGAGGTGTTGCATCAAAGAGGAATTAATTCACTTTGGAATGTCTGTGATTCTATGGTTGATATTGGCTATGAATTATTAATCACAGCTTTGCAGTTTACACTGCAGCCCAAAATTCTATTATATTCCCAATTCTGTCAAAAAGAACCATTTCAAAATGCTTTGACATCTGCTTTTCTGGAGAAATGGGATCTGCTTTCTTTCCTGATAGCTCTGTCACACTGTGAAAGGTAGCTGGGAAATACCTGGTGCTTTACAAATCCAACACAGCTGTAAGAGTTTGCAAATCTGAAGTTGTGTGATTACTGCAGATTGAGAAGTCTGTTAAAAGAATAGATTTGGATTTTCTCTTTCCAGGAGGGAACTTGTGCAGCTTCCTTTGCTTTGCTGCTCTGATTCATATTTAGAATCAGACATAAGTAGAGCTCACCTCAGCCCCTTCTTTCTTGGATTCAAAATCTTAGCGAGGTTGCAGATTTTTGACTTGAGATTACTTGGCTTCTTTTCTAGGGTCTTCTGATTTGAATGATTTGTTTTCAGGAGGCTTTATCTGTCTTTACCGGTGCTTTGTAAACTGAGGGGCCAGATCCAGCTGAGATCAAAAGGTTCCCATCAGATTAAGGGAGGGAGGCAAATGAGACCCCTTTCAGAATTCAGAGACACAGACAGAGCTGTCGTTAGCAAAGCAGACAGTGGGATTTCTCTTCTCCAGCCATAACTATTGGTCCTCTCACACTCATATGTGGTTATCAAACCTCGTGCCATAATAGGATATTAATATCTCATCCACTATCCTACACTAAGTTATGTTAGATAACTGCAAACTACAGGAAGTGTGTTCATCTGAAGGACAGAAAACAGAAATGGGAAAATACCGGCTATTGTTTTGGTCCAATAATACATTCATTAATGCCTTGTTAGATGAGGGTGGAAAAAGGTTTAGTGTTTCTTGGCTTGACACCTTCTAAATCCTTCTTTAGCGTCCCTCTTCCTCCTCATCCTCCTAAAAACACTCACACCAAAGTGCTTTGACTTCAGAACTTAAATCTTCAAATACAGTTCCATGATTTTCACATCTCCATCCCCAAACTTCTCACCCAGGTCACCTAAGCTATTCCCTGAGCATATGCGTTGAAAAGGATATAATTTTAAAGTTTTTTTAAAGTAACTTTAGTTATGGGTTTGTTGGCAGTTTTTGTGACATCTGCAGACCCCCTTAAAGTAAAGGAATACGGCAAACTTCCAGCAAATTTAGAGATTTGGGTCCCCTCCTTGCCCACAATGTAGTGTCAACAGCACACTCAATATTTATAATTTTCAGCTATCAAAAGGCAGTCACAATATTTGCCCAACTTCTTGAAATGACCGGAAATCCTTCAACGAATTAAATCTGCCTATTAAATACCTCATGCAGCTGGGTAAGTGGTAATTGAAATATCTGTAGGTGCATGGCGCGGTGTCCAAGAGCCTGCCACGATCGCCCCGGCATTCTCGAGTACCCAGCCGAGAGACAGCGAGCGTGTGCGAGTGTCTGCGAGAGGGTGGGGTGGAATATTCATGCCATTGAAAAGACTCACGTCGTTACTTAACAGCTACATTAACCTCCTGTCACAAGTCATGACCTTGTGCTGACCCTGGCCAGCAGAACAGCCCAGCTCTGAGGTACAAAACATGAAAGTGGGAGAAGGAAGGAGCAGAGGAGGAGGAAAGCTCGGCTCTGCATGGCAGAGGCTTCCAAAGGCATTCAGACAAACGCGGAACAAAAGCTGCTGTGCTCGTCCATCCCCACCCAGGCACTCACTCACTGGGAAGGGTTTTCCTGGGGAGCCTTTCAGAGCCAGCTGCAGCCTCACACGACCTTTCAACTGTGAGCTTCCTTTTAATGTCATGCTTTGGTAAAGCACAGGGAAGCAGCCGAGAGCACGCAGACAGCAGCCTTTAGATCTCTTGTTTCTGTCCTGCTTTGCTTTGCAGCACAGCCCTGTTTGCACAAGTGCTGCTGGAAGCTCATCCCACCTGAATTTCCAAAATTCGGGGAAGGCAAAAACTTCACTACCCAAAGATGCTTCTTCTGTAGCTTTTTGGTCCCTGGAGTAGTTTTGATAGTGGTGGGAATGAAAAGCCCAACTCTGCAATGGCAGTATCAGGAAATGGGCAAAGTAACCCCAGTTTTAAGCAAGAAGCAAGAAGGTCAGATCTGATTGGTACAGGTGGAAGGGCAGCAGGAATTTGTTTTGCAAAGAACAGTTGGAAAAGTTCTGTGGAGTTGTAAAAGGGTACTTTGAAGGCAGGCTGGGAATTTCAGTGAGGGCTGTGGAGAGAGATGATGAGAAATTCCTCTTGGTGAAAGGCTCTGAGGGGAAATATCAGCTCACAGAAGCTCAGGCAAAGTTGGTTTTTCCCTTTTATTTTCTAACAGAGTGGCAACAAAAGTGGTGACACCTCAGGGTGGCTTCAGTGAGCCTCGAGGAATTATTCCCATGTTTTGCTGACCACAGATTTTGGTCAGCAGGCACCTCAGTGCTTGGGGAAGTGCTGACCCATCTGACCAGTGGCTTATTTATTCATTTCTCCTCTCCAGCAGACGTCAGGACAGGATGTTTTAGAGGAACTTCCATAAAGAGCCTTTCTAAAATAACCTGCTTCAAAAAGAGGCTCTTGGTGCAAGCAGAGATTGGCTTCTGTTCTGAAGCTTGAGGTTTATGAAAATCACTGTTTCTCTTTGATTTTCCAGCAGTAAATAATTATAGGTTTGACATCCTCAAGCCTTTAAGTATCATGAGTCAGACATCCAGCTATGAGATGGTTCATAAAATTCTCACTAACCTAAAAATAATAAACACTGGGCTATTTTTGCTTTCTTCATGGATTTGTATCCTTTAGGGTTACAGGTTTTGGGTTTTCTCCTGTGGCTTTTTAAAGTGTCCTCCTTATTCTGAAGGCTGAGGACTACATGTGCACAGCAAATTCCAGGAGTGAGATCATCCAGAGAAGCTGGACAGCTCTCAGGAATTACAACCAAACCCTGTCAGCAAGCAAAGGAGCTCTGGCACAAAATCCTGGAGGGTAACCACGTGCCAGGCCAGGAAGTTCCCAAATGTATAAAGCCATATATTGTCCAAGGGCTGTGTGTTCTGTTTGATCTCCAGGAGCCAGCAGCACCAAGCCCTTCCCTCTGACAGCAGCCAGGCCAGGCCAGCGGGGCCCTGCTCCCCTCCCACTTCCCTCTGCAGCTCCTGCCTTCAGCTCAAAGCTGCTGGCCCAGCTCTCCCTGTTTACATGTTTCCAAATTCAAGGAGGAAAAGGGAATATCAAACAGACCTGGGCTCTTTTGAAGTGGCTGGAGGATGCTATCAGGTCCAGGGGGTGTGTTGTGCCTTTGAGGCTTGTTTGTCTTTCCCTGCTCCTTTAACCATTCCAGTCTCCAAACCATCCCAATCCCAAAGGAGCTTGAACCATTCAAATCCCCAAAGCCATCCCAATCCCAGTGGAGCAGCCCTGGCACCATTACAGGGCTGGGGTGGTCTGTGTTAAACCCTTCCCTGTGTGGTTTTCAGACATGGAAGTTTCTTTATTCTGTTGAAATCAATGATTGTACTGAAATAAGATATTGTCTGCTGGGAAGAAAATCAGGGATTTGATTTGTTTTTTAAGGAGGAGGTTTTGTCCCTTGGCAGAGAACTTCCTCCTTTAATGTCAGCTGCAATTTTAGCCATTTGGAGACCTTCAATCATACCCACACACCATTAAATAATGGCCTTAAAATCATCCTGCTCCTTCTCTCAGCTTTAGCACTTCAACCAGGAGCTCGCTGCAATTTTGGCTGCATCCTCAAACCCTTGTCTGTGTCTGCTCTCTCCTGGTCGGGGCCTGGAATTGCTGCTCGAGCACTCAAGATCGTGTTAAAGGTGAAACTCAAAGCACTCGGGATTTGTTGGGGCTTATTTCAGGACCGCCCCACTTTGCCAAATCTCCTTTAATGTGAAAACTCTTTTATAGGTGAAAAAGGGTGTTTTTTTCAATCATAAAGCAGTGAGGAAGATAAAATTTCAAAACTCCAAATTCTTGAAGTGAGTTACAATTTTGAATATCAACATTAGGAAAAAAAAACAATAAAAATATTTTCAATTCATTACTGAAAGCTTTGTTAAATCCAGGCTCTGATTCATGGAGTCTTTTTATAGATTTTCCAGGAACTGCACTAAAAGCAGCTCAAACATAGAATCACAGAATAATTGAGGTTGGAAAAGACCCTTAAGATCATTGAGTCCAGCCACTAACCATGTCCCTAAGTGCCACATTTACACATCTTTTAAATTCCTCCAGGGATGGGGACTTCCCTATCCAGCCTGTTCCCTCCTTCTGGCACAAATTTGTGCTCTGGCCATATGCAGCCAGCAACAGGTTGAAATATCCTTACTTTGATTCCATGTACCCCGTGGTGTGCTACTTGCATAAAAATAAAAGTTGAAATTAATTTTAAAAATTGTTTGAAAACTACAGTGATCAACAATGTCTCTGGAAAAAAAAAAAAAGATGAAAGCATTTCTTGACTTTTATTTAAGTTTATTTTTCCCCTTTGTTTCCACTTTAAAAATATGAAAAGTATCCATTTTGTTTATATGAATAATTTTAGGTATTTGGGGTTTTAGGCAGCTGCTATTTCTGTTTGTAGATCAATTAGTTATGCTCTAAATGGAAAGCAGCAAGAATTTTTCTTTCTTTAGTTTCCTAGCCAGTGAGTCCAGGTAACCAGGAATGGCAGCAGGGTTGAACTTTTAGCACAAGCTGGATTCTGTATTAGCTGGGCTTTAATCTTTCTGTGATCAGCCTCTTGTTCTCACCTCTCTAGGCCTGGTGAAGGCAAATCTGGGTTCTACAGGATCCTCCTTCTTTGCTTCCCAGGTTCCTGGGACACCTCTGCAGAGCTTAGAGTGCAGCAATAGGAGGAAAGTATCTTTTCTCTTCAGCTAAAATCATTTTTCACATCTCTCTCCTTACCTGGGAAGAGTTTCCTCTGCTGATGAAAATCACTGTTGGGTGATTTTCACGTAGGAAGAATTTTCAAAGGTTTGGAAGCCTGGTGGTTGCACAGGATGTCTATAACAGAAAAAAAGTCTGAATGATTCAGATTTAAATGATCAGAAATCTTTCTGAGAACTTTATGTTCTGGTGTGGTTTGTTCTTAGATTTTGGAGTGTGATGCTTAGGAAAAAAGGTTGGAAGCAGCCTGAGATGCCCTGGCCAATCTTCCCTGGATAATATAGAGGGATTGCATTGAATCCTGTAAAAAATTACCTCTTACAGATTGGTAGACTTTGTACTTGATTTGTTATAAATCATGGGCATGGATTAAAGAGTCATCTTTAATTGGGTGTCTTTTTAGGGTCCAAAAACATTGTGTGACTTCTTTTCCTTCTGAGTATTGTCTTATGCCAAAATATTCTCCTCTATCTCCTGTAATTTGTCATAAAATTTCTATCCTAGTCTTAGGGACATGGTGATAATTTCCATGACAACACAGAAAGCTTCCAGAAACAGAGATTTCTGACTAAAAATATGAAGGTTGTTGAAAAGCACAACTGCGAGAATTCTGCCTACCCACTGTAAATAACAGACAGAAAAGTTAAGGTTAAATGATCTCATCTTTTGAAACTGAGATGTTCTTCACATCATGTTGATTTACTGAATGTTGGATTTTTTTTTTAATTGGGTGAACAAGCATCTCTCCAAACAATAGCAATAAGCCCTTAACATGCTGATCCATAAAGCCTTGCTCTGTGTCATGGTCTTAAATAAAAATACTCAAACAAATACCCAGAATTGAGGCTTTCTGACAAGATGGCTGGAAATAATTGAAACACTTCTAATCCAGCATTTGACCTGAATGTAAAACCCTGTAAAAGTGCAAATGCAAATGAAAAATGTGCTCAGATCTCAGCCTGCAGTTTAAACCCATGATAAACTAAATCCTAAAGCCTCATGTTTGGAAAAGTTCAAAAACAAAGAGACTCCAACCCTGAGCTGTCTTTCCCTTGTTGGCTGATCTACTTTTGATGGAGTATCCAGTGTTGTCTTGGTGTCAAATGGGTTTTTAGAGCAGTTTTCCAGGATTTTAACCCTCATTCCCTATTACATGAACAACACCCCTGTGTTTGATGCATTCTGAGGCAGGATCAAGCCAATTCTTCAGCAGCTTAAAAAGAGAAGAAGCCACTGGGCTTAGCCCTGGGGTGCAACAGGGTCAATTCCACGGAGTTCTGTGTTGGGGAAGGAGTCAACTTTTTAATAAATGTATTTATGGGTTTAGAAGAGCTCTCCCTGAAAGCAGTGCTGATCATTGCCTGCGTGCTGCACCCACACTCTGCAGTGACTAACAGTTCCTAATTCATGCTAATAACTTCCCAGAGGAAAATGAGAGTGCTTGTCCTTTCACCCTGCCTTGCTCTTTTATTGTGGTTCCTCTTTACAGATCTCAAGCCATGCAATTTAACCTGGTGAGGGAACTGGCCATTCCCACCTTTCTGCTGCCTTGATAAATGCTCCATTTGCATGGAAAATCATGCAAATCAGCTGTTGAATTTTTGCCTTACTTAATTGCAAAGCTGGTTACTGCTCTGTGTAAACAAGCTGGTGGTGTTTTGTTTGCTGACAGAAAAAAAAAACAGAATTGGGACAGTTTATATTTGGCAATGCTTGGTTTTTGTGGGTGGTTTATGGCCTAATCCTGATGGAGACATTTGGTTACTATTGTATGCTAGAAAATAACAAGATTTTAGAAAAGAAATCCTGACTCTTCTTGGTGTGAAGTATTTGACTCAGCCCTGATCCATTTTTTTTCCTTCTGTTATATTAATAAAATCTGAAGTAGCAAATGAAAAGGGATTAATTGCATACTGGCATCCAGCAGCTTTGGTTCTGTTTTCCCTAATTTTCTGTTGCTACTTTCATTGCTAAAAGGCTGTAAAATGTTACAATGCTCTGTGGGTGAAATTTCATCTGTTTCCTCTTTGTTTTGCAGAGGTAGAAATAATTCCAAACGAGGAGGAAAAGACACTTTTGCAGGTTAGTTTTTCTGTGTCAAGTCTCATACCCTGAGAAAATCCAGGAACTGTGTCTCTGTATATGGCAGCATCCAGGGACACCACCCCTCTGCCCACAGCACAAGGATAATCTCAGGATTGGGGCTTGAGGGGGAAAAAATCCCTGGGAAGGGCTGGGGGAATGTGCTGCACTGTGTGAGGCACTGGCCTTTGCCAAGCAGTCTCAGGTTATCCAGGATCAATTCCCACCTCTCCTGGATTGCTGTCACAGTGTGGCTCAGGATGCTCTGAGTGCTGCCTCTGAGCAGACTTTTCAGAGAGTTCCTTTGGAGGTGTCTGTCACATCCAGGGAATTATGCAATAAAAATCACCCTCATTTCCCCTGCAGACTTTGTGTGTGTGTGTGAGACTCATGAGATAAATTCAGGAGATTCCCATCTCCTGGTTATCCCAGACAGCCACAGAAATGGGAGCTGGGCACCTCCACTCATGTTCTTCAGGACCTGATCCACACAGAAACACCTGGCTGGACAAGTATTAATGGTGATGTGATTTGGGGGAAAAAGGAAATCCACTTTTTCATACAACAGAATCTTAAATTGGATCAGCCTCTCAGATTTCCAGTGATCCAAAGGACATTGGCTTAGCCCCATGGCTCCTTTTCATTCCACAACAGCCTGTGGTATTTTAGTGATAGGGAACTGTGGGGAGCTACATAAGCCTTGTTGTTCTGGGCCAAAAATAGTTTCACAAGAAGTGATTCCTGCCAAAGAATTGGTTCTCTTAAGTTGCAGACTTTGGCCTCAAAGTGTTGTGGAATGCCATGAGCTCTAAATGCAGGAGGGAAAACATATTTGCAGTCAGAGTTTTCATTTGATTCTATCAGTGGGGACGCCGAGTAGTATAAATAAATGAATTTCAGGAACAGGCTGTATCTAGCTCTAATTAAAGGAAGATTTCAAAAATTGACAGATAAGTAAATACTGTATTAGCTCTGTCTGTTACAGCCATGGCAAAGCAGCCCATTTGGAAGCTGAATTGTTTCCTGGAAGCACATAAGAAAAGAATGTGTTCTACATGTTATTTTAGCACAGAAAGTTGGGGATGAGCAAAATCCTCCTTATGCCCAAATTAAGAGCCCAAATGCTGCTCTGCAGCCTGTGATGGTTTTCTGTGCTGGGCAGGAATTGCCCATCAGTGACTGGAGTTACTCAGCTCCCAGAAACATTTAATGCAAGGGAAAGCTCCTGGGAACTGCTNAACTGCTGTAGGAAATTTCACCTCCGGCTCCTTTTGCTTCCTGTGTCTCAAACAAGAGATACTCTGAACCATGGGGAGATTTGCTAGAAAAACAAGACAAATATGATGCAGTTGTACCCCTCATCTGTGACAGCTCCTTGGTACAGCCTTGGCTCAGTCTTTTGTGCCACAGGAAGAGCCACTGGAACTTTGAGTGCCCAGTTCTTGTGAATGTCGTTTGTCCCACTCGAATTTTTCAAAGAAGTAATGGCCAGCATTAAAATATGTGGGCTAATGAGATCATATCAAACCTATTCCAGCTGAAAATTTAATTTAAAAAACTGTAATCTCTTCATAAAATGAACTAGCAAGGCCTCTCTTTAGGTCTTTGCAGTAGAAGTTCATGCAATGTACAGCAAATGCTGAGGCAAGAAAATCTCTCCTGTAACATGAGGGCAGAGCTCATCTCTCCACACTAAATATTTGCCACACCAGAGAGTTGTCTAGACTCTCCTTACAGAGTCTTTTAGACAAGGTTTTATATCTATTGTGTAAGGTTGATATATATGATGTGTCCAAATAAGGGAAAAATAGGTTCCTCTCTGAGACACAATTTATCTCACCCTGGCAGAGATATTTCCAGATGTCCAGGATAAGACAAAGTGTGCCCTTCAAGTGCTCACTTCTCCCAGTTGTAGAGAGAAGTTGGAAAACTACTGGCCTTAGATATATTTATGTGTGCTCTGGAGAGATCCAGAGGTACTGACATTAATCTGGGCTGTGTGCTCTTCAGGGGTGCCAGCAGATAATCCCTCTGTCCAAGTCTTTACCTATTAACAAATACAGAACATTCTCAGCCTGGATTTTCTTTCATGCAAATGAATAATTTCAAGTGTTACAGTCTTAGGAATAATTTAAGGAACTTTCATTATTTGTGCATGGTTGTAATGTCACCCAGAAATAGGTTAGAAAAAGACAAAGGAGACAATTTAAGATTTGGGACAAATCTGGGGAATTCGGTAGGGAGCTCTCAACTGGGATTCCTGAGTCTAATTACTTTGCTTGGATTTAGTCTGTAATTTATGGCAGCCTGTCCAAGCAGAAATCATTCTGGCAGTGCTCCAGCAGACTGACAGGATACAGGTTAAAACCCATCCAGCTTCCAAAAAGATGGTTCCTCCCTCCCCACTCCCTTTCTTTCCACATTATATCTCCAAAATTAGCAAGCCCAGTGCTGAATCTGAGCTGAGAACTGAGACTTTGCACAGTCTGGCCACATCTCCTGCCTTTCTCTGCCTAGTGAAGTGCTCAGTGCAATACAGATTTGGTCTAAGTCTTCATCTTAAAGTGGGGAAAAAAGAGAGTTTTGAGGGAAATATTATCACTGGCTCTGAGACTTTCCAGTGTAAGATCAAGCACCTTGTTTTCCATTGCTGTCTGCATTAGGATTATTTTATTGGAAGTGGTGCTTGCTTCATGTCACCATTTCAGGGGTGATCTGGCTGTTATCTGTGACAGCTGCAGATAAAGAGGGTCACCTTCCAAGGCTTTCAGGGAGCAGATGTGCTAAGGAGGAAGTTTATGGGTAACTCCTGCCCAGAAGGAGAACAGAACCATTAGTGTGCAAACACAGGAGTGGTCCAGGAGATGTCCATGCCATCCACAGCTGCCTGGGCTGATGGGGAGGAGCACTGGGCTCCCAGTGCCCACACTGGGCACACACTGATGACTCCAACACGGATTTTTCAGCTCAGACTAGGAGACAGAAATTGAAAATGAGTGGTTTGAAAATGTGGCTAAGCAGAGCCCAGCCTCCTGCCCCAGGATGTACAACACCACTGTGGGGAACATTGGTGCTGGAAAGCCAGGATATGAAATAAATCTCTTCGGTTTGGAAGCAAGCAGGCTCAGTTTGGGAGCAGGAACATCTTGGCTACCAGTAGGTGTCATTGCAGGTTTGCAGTCACTGGGGCCCCGTTGCTTGTGACAAGCACCCAAGCCATGGTTTCTACTTCTTGAAACTTCACCTGCTGCCATGGATGGAGCCAGCTTCTAATTCCCACAGCACTGGGAATCCATGGCCAGTTTCCTCAGCAATTCCTGCTCAGTGCTGCTCCTTAGCTGACAAATTTGTGTTCAGCACTCCCAGGGGTGTGTAGCAAGCAGCTTTGTTTCTTCTGGGCATACATTTCACATACCCAAAGAGGGCAAATTTGGGAAGGCCTCTCTCTACAATGGAAATGTGACTTGGCCAAGATTCCCAAATCACCATCCACTGAGCCAGTCTCAGATTTCAAAGAAGCCCAGGCTGCTTGACTGTCTGGAGACTGGATCTAGAAAAACAACCTTGGTATTGCTGCTGTATTGTTCTTTGGGTGGATCAGTTTTCTGCCTCCCTTGCCAGGTGGCTGCAGGATGTTTGTGGCAGCAGGAGCAGCCTGTGGGGCAGAACAAGCAGGTGGAGATTGCAGTGGGGCCCTACCCCCAAACATCCAACCCCACCTGAGCTCCTATTTCCATGTCTTATCTCACATGGACATAAACCCACATTTGTACCCACTCCAGGCTCTTTGGATGTCACAGATAAAAAATACAATCACAGCTTCAGCCTCCTGTGGTGGGACAGGTTTCCTGCTCCCAATTACTCCTGTCCCACACTGAGTATGGGTGGCCAGGGCTGGGGCAGGACCAGGGAAGGTCTCAGGCAGCCCCAGAAGTGCCACTCCCACCCCCAGCTCTGCTGTAATTATTTTGCCCTCAGATTCCATTTCCTGTTTCAGAGCTGCAGCACAATGACACCCATACATGAGCTGGAATATACTCTGGCCTTTCTCTTCCTGTGTTGCTCCTGACTGATTAGAGGAGAAATTCTTGTTCTCAGTCCCAAAGCATTTGTTCTTGCATCCCATTACCATGATCCAATTCTCCAGAGGAATGCCATTCTTCCTGTAGGGCACTGTATATGAATGGTGCCTCCCAGCTTTACAGCACCAGCAAGTTTCACTCATGTGTTCTGAGTGTCTGTGCCAGGGTCCTGCAGAAAAATATTTTACAAGATTGGTTGTAAATCTGATCCTTCAGCAGTCTGAGTAACTGGCCAATACCAGTCCAGTCCTTTTTGGCTCATTCTATTATCATTTATTTTTTAAATAGTTTCCTATCAAGCCTTGTTTTCTGGGTTTAACTATGATGTCCCAGCTGATATTTTGCCAAATTCTGCCCTGATGTCCACATGGATCAATTACACACCCATGGATATCTGGTGAACTGCCATTCCCTTCCATTCCATCCCCACATGCTTGTTTGGATGCCTGAGTGGGAGCAGTCAAAGCACATAGTTTGGGACTTTAGTAGTGGAAAATGTTGGCCCTAAAGTCTGGTATAAAGAACCCCCCTCCACATAGCCCTTCTGTCCCTCACAAGTGGCACAACATAAACCTGAGTGTTCAGTGACACAGAAAATGGAAAATGTAGGGAGGATGCTACAGAAATGAGGTACAAATGGAGAACCAAGAATAATAACTTACATTATAATTGACTTAATAGAATGCAAAACTAACTTGCTGTTATCCTTCCTTTAAAGCCTAACCTAGCCTAGACTCTCAATTCTCAGATTTGTGGGACTATAGAGTTCTTTTAGCCAGAAAGAAAGGACTGCCATGCACCTGCCCAGCATTTTCAGCTGAAATATTGAAAAAAAAACATTGTTGGTCTGCAGGGCAGCTGCAGATCTTTTCTCATGACCTTGTAAACCACCAGTGATCTGGGAAGCACAGCTGTAGCACCAGACAAGGTTCAAACTCATTTTTTTCTCCTTCTTAGGATTCAGGTTAAATTACCTTTCTTAAAAGAGGGTGGAATTTCAAGGCAAAAATTTATTCAAGCTGATCCACTGAAATCAAGTGAGAAATCTCATGCACACAGAATTACTAATAGAAAAATGGCTGACGATGGCAAGGCAGTTTTTTGTGGGGCTGGTTTGTGTTGTTTTGGTTTTTTGTTGTTGTTGTTGTTGTTTGGTTGTTTTTTTTTTAATTGCTTGAAATATGATTGTACTAAATTTATGTTTTTAAAATTTCTAAACTCACATAATAGACTGGGCCAAGTGGCTCCTTATAGTTCATTTTATTTTCTGCTCTTTTCTTCACAGGTAGTGATGATCACCTTTTGGAGCATCTGGACTCACTGTAACTGAGAGGTAAATTTGGTGTGAAGAGTCAGAAAAGCACTCAGAGATCTTGGTGTTTATGTAGCTGCCTTCAGCATCAGAAACAGCAGAGGGAGGGAGACACACCAAAGAAGGAACATAACCAGAAAACTGAATTTAAATAGTATGACCCAAATTTTCCATGACTGGTTTCATCAGTATCTCCTCAGTTGCTTTCATGCCCTGCTAAGTAACAGCCCAAGAGAGTCCTGTTTATTTTTATGTGAGAGCTCTTTCTGAGACCTGGATTTCTGGGCAGGCACAGCTCCTGCCACCACTGATGTTGTAATAAATAAAGATGTTTGGTGAGCTGGGATGTTCCCAGGACACTGCCACATCTCCAGCTCACAGCACAGCAAGCGTGCAGCACTTGGAAAGCTGCTCATAGCAGAGAACATCTTTAAACACTG
This sequence comes from Buphagus erythrorhynchus, assembly GCA_013400855.1. Taxonomy (NCBI): domain Eukaryota; kingdom Metazoa; phylum Chordata; class Aves; order Passeriformes; family Sturnidae; genus Buphagus; species Buphagus erythrorhynchus. The sequence continues at coordinate 24,995 of VZTT01067010.1, forward strand.
CTTGAGCTTTAAAGGAAAGGAGATGCTGCTGCTGATGGATTCAGGCTTTGTTTTGCTCCCTGAATTCTTGTGGTCAGGTTATTTACTTTATCGTGCCATTCAAAAGCAGCAGGGTGGTAATTCTTTGTCTGTGTATTTTTCCATTGATGTTGAGCAGGGCTGGATGATTACATGGGTTGTGCTTTGTTAATTATGAGCACTTAGAAAAAAATCCCATTGCATTGTTGCTGCGGCGGGCGGGTGAGTGTGCAGCCTTTCCAGAACAAATTCCCAGCTGTGCAGCTCCAAGGGCATGGCCACATCACACAATGGTGTGAATTCTGACCAAACCAGCTCCCAAACTGGGAGCAGCAGGGCTGTGTTAGCATTTTGCAGCCAGGATTGTTAATTAGAATGCAGCTTTCTGCTAACAGAGCTCTGCTGCTTGCAGGGCTGGGCCTGGCGTGGCTGCACTCCCTGGATGCACCAGCAGGACCCCACGACTTTCTTTACCATATAGAACCTATATGCACCTATAAATAACCCATTTGGCTGTTGCTGCAATATCAGATTTGTTATGTGATAGTCTCACAGGTGGACCAGGGCTCCCACATCCCTTGGAGCCATCTGGCTCTGCACAAAAGGGAATTGGATATCCCAAAGGCATCAATCCCAGTCGCCAGGAATTCTTGGGCCAGGGTGAATCTCACTGGGCTATTCCTGGAAAGTGAATGCAAAATATGCATGAGGAGTTTAAAGCAAATCAGAGAGGCCACTTAACAGGCAGAGTTTTGTTTACACAGCTCTGAAACTTTTTCCGTGTGATTTCATGGAGACTCTCAGAAGATTCCAAGGCTACCCTGAACAGCTCTGGGCTTTGGGAGAGGTGTGCCCTGCTTCACCTGCAGATGTGGAACTGCCTCCCCACCTCAGAGATGGCTTTTGCTGGGGATGATTTTCAGTCTGCGTTAAATCCTCAGCTGGGAAATCCTCAGTTAAAGCCAATAGCTGGATTTCTTTCGATCCTCAAAATTCTCATGGTGCTATGGCAATTTACACCACTTGAAAATGTGGCTTAGGCACACATTAAAAATCTCCCAGGCTGCAGAGAGCATTTGCAACAGGAAACCCTGTGTCAGGGCAGTTATATTCCAGATCCCTCCCTTGGAGAATATCACAAGGTGAAGAGGAGGCAGCCTGCCAACCCAACCCTGTTTTAATTCAACTCCCTGTGAGACATCAATCTGGGTTTCTACTTCTGGGATTCACTTGCCTTAGAAACAGTTGCTCATTCCTAGGTTTATCCAGAAGCTACAGAGCTCTTGTAGCTTTTGTTTGTAATTAGAGAGCAAAGTTTAATCCCCACTTCCTGCTCTATTAATAACAAACCATCAGCTCTTCTCCTGCACAAGGGAGCAGCAATTGAATATTGAAAACGTTCTGACACCTGGCTTGCACACAGGGATTTTGATCAGTAGGTCTCAAAACACTTTGCAAAGGAAGGAAAAATCAATTTAATTTCACTGGAACTGAAGCACAGGGGCAGGACAATCACTCTGCAGTGCTCCTGGCCCCTTGGATTACACTGCACCAAAACATGCCCAACAAGACAGGGAATGTGAAGATATGGGATCAGAGAAACTGCTAGTGCCCCATAAAGAACATTCCAAAACACACAGAGAAGCACTAAAAAAGAGATTTAAATTAGGGTCTTTCAGTTCTGTTCAAAGGCTGAAGCTGGATGCTGAAAACTGGTGGGTCTGGCCTAGGGAATTTTTATGTGGCCTATTTTAGTAATAGAGTGCTTGGAGTTGTGGGCAGGAGTTTGACCTTTTTCTAAATCACTCCTAAAAAGAGTTCCAGAATCCTCCTGCATCTTTAGCCTACATCTTTATCCTGAAAGCATTAGAAGCCACGTCTGCCTTAAAAATAGGATTTGTGCCTCTCAGCCCACAGAAATGCTCGCTGTCCAGCTTTTCTGGCTGTATCATTCACCACTCAAAATCCACTGTTAGCAGCTCTGTTATTTAAATCTGTCTGAATCCTGGTGACAAACTGCTCTGAGGATTTCCTGCCATGAAAGGAGTTTGTTTTTTTCATGCAGCTTAGGGACAAGGGGTGTTGAGCAAGAGGATTTGTCAGCTGATTCCCTTCAGACATTTGTTATCATTTGGTGGGAAGATGCAGAATTTACTATTCTCAGCAGTAGGTTGATCTACCAAATGTCTCTGTGTTCCTGCCATGGCTTGGGAAGGGGGATGTCCTTATCTTTGCTCCTTGTGAGGAGTGTTTTGGGCAAAAATTGTGGGGTCAGTGCACTGATGTGCCAGCAGCCAGGGGCTGCAGAGGTGACCCCGGGGGGAGACCATGTTCCTGTCACACCCCATCACATGCCAAAACATCAGCCCTACAAAGGAGCACGTGGTGCCCTTGCTCAGATATGCTGAAGGAAGAAAAACAAGGATTTGGGGTGGGCTGAGTAACCCAGGGTGAAAACAGGTCGAGACTGTTGTACTTGGCTTAAGAGGGAGGGCATGTAATGCATTTGATTAAGTGTTTGTGTAATTGTTTGTGTTTTCTTTTTCTCTCAATCCTTGTATCAGTGATTAGAAGTTTATGTTGATGGGTAGAAAATTCAATAATTCCCCAAATGAAAACATTTGCCCCTGGCAGAGGAGGTGCAAACTACAAGGAAAAAGACAAACGTGATGCACTGACCTACAGAAATATATTTTGACATGGAGACAGCCATGACTGAGTGTTCTGTCCTTGTAGGAGGGCCTGCAAATGAAATCAAACCAGGCCACTTTTGGTGTAGGAAGTCATGGTTGGTCCAAAAAATCAAATTAATTTGAAATCTGCTTTAAATTGAAGTTTACTGCACTGGGTGGAGCACTTTGGTGAACAGAACAGACCTGGTTGCATAGCAAAAGATCCACACAGGAAGGGAAAATAAAAATAAATAAATAGCCAGCAGTACCCCCAAAGGAATCCCATCTGCTGCATGTGCAGGGTGCAGGAAGGACTGGAGCTGCACTTTGTGGCTGGGCACAGCAGCTGTGAGAAACTCGAGGTGCATTTTGCAACGCGGCGTGGGAACCGTGCCTGGAGCCGAGCAGGAACACGAGGGAGAAGCAGAGGGAGCCCAGAGCAGGAAGTCCTTAAAGTCCCACACATTTGCCCATGGCTCCACCACAGCCATCCCAGCTGGGTCAGGGCTGCTGGAGAATCCATCTTTTTTATTTCTCTGGATGTGTCTCTCTGGATTTAGCAGCTCACCACTCCATGCTCCCCCTCTCCTCTCCCCATCTCTCCCACACTTTGACCTCACACCATGAAGCTGTCAGAGTGAGGAAACAGTTTGAGCTGAAACATTCATTCCACATTACGTGATTCTAGATTAAAGGCAGGAAGCATTTAACCCTTTGAGAGCCTTTCCCCTCATCCTGGGATGCCTTGGCTTTCAAACTCCTTGCAAACCATGTGTAAGTGGGTGATGAGCATTGATGCCTTTAAAATGTCTTGTCTTACCAGTGGCTTTTCCCAGAAGCTACAGCACTGGGAGTCAGAAGTGTCTGGACTTTGCAAACTGAACATATTCTCTCAGCCTTACTCAAGATTTTTGATTCTTTCAGTGCTGAGATGTATTTGCAGTGTGGGGAAAATGTGCATTTCCAAATGTAGGAAGGGATGAACCTCTGGCCCCACGTGTTTCACTTCATTCCATGGTTTGAGGTTCAGAAGTGCAAATGGCTAAAATTAAAGCTACAAAAATAGATAAAATAAGGACTTTCAGCAACTAGCACTCAGGATTTAGAAACAAAACTTCTTGCTTTCTTTAAAGCTGCCTAATAAATAACTCCCACAGAACAGCACTTACATATAAAATGTATCATTTCACAGGCCTGACACAAATATGTATTCTGGGCTTTAAAAGCTGCTCTTTTGGCAGATTAGGCCTCTCCTGAGAGCCAGCTCCTGCTCTCCAGCACAGACTGATGAACACTTGTCAGATATATTTGGTATCTGGTGCTAACTCTCGGGTTCTGCACTTCATAGGTGGTCTTGGCAGCTAAAAGGGTGGAGCAGAATGGCAACTCCAACCCTCCATTCCCAGTGTTTGGCCTGGGAACAGCAGCACCATGGCAGTCCTTCAGGAGCAGGAGTGACTTTGACATGGGCCTGATGGAACCACGTGGGCTGCAAGGTGATGGAGACGTGGGGTTTTCACCACTGCTCTGAATGGATGTGGGTGGGAAACACCAATGGCTCTCCCAGGCCTGGATTCTGGGTTTCCTTTCCAGCAAAGCATCTCCAGATGTCTAGTTCACAGAAACACCATTTTGGTTCAGCCTCAGAGAGCTGATAGCTCCCAGTAACCTTTTTTTGGGCATTTGGGAGGTTCCTACAGATGTTGACCTCTGACACCATTCCCAGGTGGAGGGATTGGAGCACAGACTGTCGAGGCAAAATTGTCACCATCACTTCCTCTATATCCAGCCTATCACCTTTCCCAGAGCTTGAGCGAGGGTCAGTCTCCCTTATAGAAAATCAAAGGCAGACAGGAGAGTAATTTAAAGATTGGATTCCTCTTTTATTCCCTGACCCCACTGCTCTTTACTGACAGTCACAGAACTGCTGGGGTGTGCCTTGTCCTGCTGGGTAAAGAATGAAGAGTCTTGTTCATTCAAAACTCAGAGTTATGGAATGGTTTGGGTTGCAAGGGACCTTAAATCCCATCCAGTCCCACCCTTTGCCATGGGCAGGGACATCTCCCACTATCCCAGGTTGCTCCAAGTCCTGTCCAACCTGGCCTTGGACACTGCCAGGGATCCAGGGGCAGCCACAGCTTCTCTGGGCAGCCTGGTCAAACACCTTTGCTGACAGAGCATGAGTTTGAGTTCAGGTCCCCAACAAATGCAAAGCCATGACCTTCATCAAAAACAGGGAATCAAGAGAATAAGCTGTTACATTATGAATGTGATGCTCCAAATCAGCTTTTTCATCATGGCATAGGAAAATATTGGGTTTTGAAGTGAAATACAATGCAGAACAGCGAAGAGCGGTGGCCTCTGCAAGCATCTGGAAACCTGGATCACAATCAAAAGTGAAATAATTCAACCCTCTCTGTGAGAGTTCAAAGACAACCTCAGAAAAAAACCAACCTCTGCTTATCTGGTGAGCTTTCTAACCAGCAGAGAAGGTACAGAATGTCTCCAGATTCAGCAAAAACTCCCCTAATATCTTTTCCAAATGACCGGTTACTGACTGTGAGTGTTCTGCATTACTGCCCAGAGAGAAGAAAAACGTCCTTAGGAACAGTCTCCACAATCATCCCTCATAACAGCACAGACATGCATAGTTTCACCCATCATCCTTGGAAAATGTGCAGCTTCCCCCTGACCTGCTGGAGGGGATGGGAAGTGTCTGTGTGATGAGATGCAGAGGCTCCATCTTGAAACCCTTTTTGGATAAGAGGGAAAATGTTAAAAATGTATCTTCTAAAGAAGAGAGGATTGGTGTGACAGCTCCTGAATGAATTGGATCCCAGTCTAGATTTACAGTCTATCAGCTCAGCTCTCTGCTTCATATTTGGTGTTTTTCCATCTGTAGGAAAAAGCATTATCATTTAGGATGAACTTTGTCCACTTCATGACAGATAAAATTATTACACCAGCTACAGATGAAGGGAGATGAGAAGTGGGTCTGCTGCATCATTTTCCATGCTCCTGTTTATTCCAAAATCTTCAATAATGGGCAAAAATCTGACAGAGCAGAAAATCACCAGCTGTTCTGAGCTCCTTTTTCACTTGCACAGCTGCTTAGAGAATAGAATCTGTCTGATTAAACCAAAGGGATTTCAGAGGAGAGCAGCAAAATTTAAGAACTAAACAGGTTTAAGTAAGCAATGACTCTGCAATATTAATAAGCTCAACATTTTAAGTACAAAACAAGGGGAGGAAATATTGAGCTAAGCCAGTGAGAGCTCTTGGGAAGTGGCAGGAATTCAAAGCACAGAGTTGTAGCTGTGCTTCAAAATGCTTTAGGTAAATAAGGTCAAAAGACTAAGTAGACACTCTTCTTCTGTTATAAACCGTGTTTGGAGTTCAAATATTTGGAAATAAATTTTAAACTAGCCAGCAAAAGTATGTTTCTAAGCCAAAGGAGGAAGAATTGCAGTAGTTTTTGCTTGCTAAGTTAAATGAGAACAAAGGCATGAATGGAAAGGGGCAAGGAGGGCAGAGCCAGTGAGAAATTATCAAAGGAAGAGTCTTGCTTTGTCTCCATTACTGATAGATTGGATCATCTTCTCTACCCCATTGTCCCTGCTTTTGAGCTTTTAAAGTGAAGCTGGAGATCTATTTTAACTTTAATTTCGTGGTTTTCCTGTGTGAGCCCCAGAGGAGACAGGCACAGCTCAGCAGAGCTCTGAGAATCCATGAACATGAAATATTAGCAAGTCTTTCATTGTGTTCTGCTGCCCCAGGGCCGTGTGCTGGCTCTGCAAACACAGCAGTGGGATTTTGACCCCAAATCTACTTTGCCAGTGGGCAGAGGGGAATCCAGCAGTAACAATCAGCTGGCAGCCCCCCAGCTTGCCTTGGAAAACAATTAGACAACTGTTTTCTGGTACAGAGCAAGTTTCTTTTGATATCTCAGAAAATTATTCCTTCTTCTTCATTTGTGCACCTGACACAAATCTTGGGAGCAGCCAGGTACCCTGGATACAAATATTTCTGTCTGACCTATCCCCTGGAATCAGGACCTGAATTTTCTGGTTTTATCCTCTGCTCCAGGTGTTAAATGTGGGATCCAAACAACAGCAGTTTTAAAGGAATGCAGAAGCAGGATGTGAGTTCAGATGTAAATATTTCAGCCATCCCTATGCAAATGGAGGCAATTCCTGGATTTCTTCCTGGATTCTCTCCTGTGGATGCTGAAGTGTGTGACAGGTATCTGTGACCTACAGGCAGAGTTATTCAGATTAAGAGATCTGGCCAAGATCATCAAGCAAGTCACAGGAAAAGTTGAAAATAGAGCCTGATTTTCCCTTTTCCCAGATCACAATGCATTTCCACTGGACATGTGTGAGAAATGCAGCTGACAGGAACACAGAAACAACCATTAAGAAATATTTTCAGTGACTCCCAAGCCTGTCTTGTTGTTGCTGTAATTGCGAGGTGCCAGCCTGTCACTGAGACTTTGCTCAGTCCCTAACACAGCCGAAATTGAAGAGACTTTTCTCAACTTTTACATTCCTGTGCAATACAACTCACTGTGCTTTGTGCATACTTTGAGGGAGGGGTACAGTCTGTGAGTTGTTGTAGAGAGCTGGGAATTAATTATAAAGGACACAGGGTTGGAGTTCCTCTCAAGTACTTGCTTAGCTGTGTAACCTTGGGGCAAATCACTCAACTGCTTTGTGCCCAAGTAAACCCAGCTGTAAAACCATCTTGGAAACCAGATGGTGCTTAAAGATTTAAAATGCTCAGGAGAATGATGAGGGATGAGAAAAAAAAAAATTAAAATAAGGAATTCTGCAGCTCACTGCTGTTGGTATCGATTCCAGTGGAGTTAATCTGAACTAAATCAATAGAACTGAGAGGAGAATTTTCTTTGTTATCTGAAAATCACCCCACACTCTCAGATCCTTGTTTTCCCTCTTCCCTCCTGACTTTATGGCAGTACTTTCTCTCTAGAGGGTTAATTTTAAACCTTCAGTAGAATACATGTTTTCCCCTGACAGCCTGAAGTTTCTAATTCAGGATCAGGTTCTACATGACTAAACTTTGATCTTGTACAGGATTATTTTTAGGCACTTAATTCTATAGCATTCTTTTCTCCCTGCTTTTCGTGCTGCCATTCAGCCTTGCCTCTGGGGCACAGTGAGGTGTCCTGGGGCTCAACTGCTGCACCCCAAATAAAAATTCTGAGCTTTATTGCCTTCTGTAGATGGTTAGTCCTGGCTTAAAACCAGTATTTGTACTCCTGGTCAATGAACAAAGGAAATACTAAAGTTTCTGTAGCAGAATAAATGTTTGCCACATGTTAGTACCTAAGAGAAAACTTAAATGTTTCAATACTTTTTTGCTTTAGCAAAAATGTAGGTTTTTTTCCCCACAGGAATGTGGGAATACTTATTTGCATAAGGAATATTTCCAAAGCAGGGTATCTTAGGTTGTAAGATGGGAAAACAGAAATAGATTTTATTGTAAACAAGGAATATTTAAATATGTGACACATAAAGCAGCCATTTTATTCACTACTCAGGGAAGACCTTGCATGTTTTTATTAATCACTAATGAAACTAAAACATTGACAGGTTTGAATTTTGGTGACATTTCTTCCCAAATCAAAAAGGATTTCAGCTGAAGGAAGTTGCAAACAGATCTAGCAAGCTGGAGCACAAATTCAAACCAATGTCAGCAAATTGTTTTCAGCAAATCTAGCCCTTGTTATACAGTACTGGAGTGGCAAAGTTGTTGATTGTTATTCAAAATTGGTGATTATTTTTCCAACACAAAAGTAGTTCTGTTTCTGTGTGTCTTGCAAACTGCTCTATTTCTTGTTATTGAATCTTTAGACTCAATATTTGAGCCATTGAATCGCCACATTTAATATTTGAACTGTGCTATTATTAATTTAAAACATTGAAATTCCATGCCATAAATACCAAAGTGCCTGGGATGATTAATGAGACTGCTCAAACACTAAATTGTTAATTAGGCACAAGGCAAAGTAAAAATTCCCTGATATAATTTGAGTCCCTTTTTGGATGATCCAACCTTTCCCCTCCTACTACCACTTGAAACTGAATTTAAAACCAGGTGCAGGGCATTTGTGGGAATGAAAGACTCTTGAATCAGAACACAAGACATTCTCAGGTGAGCAGCTGTGGAAAACAATAAATAAAACAGAAAGTGAGCTGGAGATAAGGCAAATCCAGGTGATAAAATCACGGCTAGAGCTGTCTAATATTGTGAAATGAAAAATACAAAGTACATTTTAAAGCCCTGAGCTATACAAATACTCATCAGACTCTATTTCCATTTTTGCTGCTCCTAATGAGGAAAAGGTTGATTTAGCTCAGTCTTGCCAGATGAAACTGCAGCTGGGAGTGTTTTTCCATATCCATCAAACTTGGGTTTCCCTCCAGTGTCCCTGAGTGTAAATCACTGAGCCTGACTTCATTTCATGGTCCTAGAATTGCTCTGTTTGAAAAAGAGGTTGGTGCATCCTGAATTTGACATGGTCCAAGCCCTTTCCTCCCCACTCTCACAGAGAACAGAGTGCTGGGAGCTCTGTGGTGTTTTATTGGTTGCAGAAATCACTTTATGGAATACAGCCCCAAATCCTTGGATGTGCTGAGGCACAACCAGACGCTGCTGCTGGGATATGTCCTGACAGGCTGGGATGCTCTGGGAGCTGTTCAGGGAAGCCTGGGCTTAACTCAAACAACAAAATAATGAATTCCTCAAGCCAAAAATTTCAGGCATCATAAACCTTTTCTTCTTAAAAAACCCCCGGACAACCTAATGATGTAAATATGCCTCATGTGAAGGCTTTGTTTCTTTAAAAGCATTTTGAACTTGAAGTCTAACTTTAAAAAATTAAGACTTTTAGGCGACCTCCTTGCTCTTGATCAGTGCAGTCCATTTTTTGGCAAGTTTTAAACCACTCTGATCTCTTTTTCCCTTTTGCCATGTAAGAAACCTTCAGAAAAATGAGAAGTGCCATGGAGAAACTGACCACAAAACGCTGTCACAAGTTTGTATTTTGCCCAAATAATCACTTTCAGAAGCAGTCACTGTGCTTTTAAACAAAAATAATCTGAAAAAATAGTGATTTTTTTTGAAATCTCCCTTTAAAGAGACATTGTAAGGCTTAAGTTTGCATATGAACAGATCTCTCTGCATTGCTCAGAATTCTTTCTTTCAATTGATAACTCTCACTATTTATACTCTTGATTTAAATGAATTAATTCATTTATTTTCCAGTCTTGCAATGAATCAGATCTGGTCCATTTTTCTTGCTCAGTACAGCTCCCATCACTCTCCTCTTGTCCTGCTGTAATTCACTGCCTGTGTTTGGGAACACAACCATTCCCAAGGGGAGTCACATCTCTTATAGGTAGGATTTCATTATTCTCATTAACAAAACCCACTTTTTAACACCAAGATATTTGACTGCATCCCTTTCCAAAAAAAAAAAAAAAAAAAAAGAAGAAGAAGAAGAAGAAATAATTTGCGATGATCTCTTTTTTTAAACCAGTTTCAAAATTCCTGCCCCAGAGAGCAAATTCTGTGAGTTCCTTTGCTGAATGAGCAGAGGCTTT
>VZTT01067011.1:2084-22383 GCA_013400855.1 Buphagus erythrorhynchus
GGGGCTGTGCTGCTCGGCCGGGGCTGTGCTGTTCCACCGGGGCTGTGCTGCTCGGCCGGGGCTGTGCTGCTCGGCCGGGGCCGTGCTGTTCCACCGGGGCTGTGCTGTTCCACCGGGGCTGTGCTGTTCCACCAGGGCTGTGCTGTTCCACCGGGGCTGTGCTGCTCGGCCGGGGCTGTGCTGTTCGGCCGAGGCTGTGCTGCTCGGGAAGGCCCACGAGAGGGAGCCAGCAGAAAAGCGACGGCGTGGCCGCGGAGCCGCGAGTGCCGGCCGCGCTCCCGGGGAGGATGCGCGGGGCCCCGCGGGGCACCCGGAGCCTCGCACCCAGCCACCACCTGGCCCTCGAAGGGTTAACAACGCATTTACACACGTGAATACCCCGGGAGAGGTTTTGTAGGTAACCTTTGCCGTCAAAGGCTAAACCTGACGCACAGGTGGATGACTCTCGTGCTCGCCTCTCTTCCTCCTGCTGCTCTGCTTCAGGTGTTCAGAGGAATGAGCCTTTGCCATCGCAAAGCGGTGTCGTGTCAGCCCCGGAGCCATGGCCCCCTCCCGGTGCAGGGAGCAAAGGGCTGGGGATGTCCTGAAGCCGGCATCTTCCCTGACACCTTCCCTGGCACCATGGAGGGAGGATGAGGAGGAGAGGGTGAAGAACCTCAGCACTGATGGTGTGGATGAAAGCTGCTTTCTCAGCACCCACTGAAGTCTGCACCTCTTAACTTCACTGGGAAATAAATGGGGCTTGGTATTGGCCAGGGATGATCCTTTGAGCTCCAAGCTCCCAAGGAAGGTGAGCACATGCTTGTATTAAGCCTCTGTTTAAGCACTTTTCTGAGTCTGGTTACAGAGCTGAGCACCTTTGAGGGGGAGATCTGGGCCCAGAGGACATACATCCACTTATTCGGGGATCTGTTCTTGTATTGCTGAAGTCTGTGGGAAGAGGTGGTGTTGGCCCAGGGAGCAGGGAGGACAGCAGTGCCTGTGAACATCTCTGTGAGAGCTCTCAGACACCTCCAGTGCAGCAGCTGGGGAGCAGCAGCTCAGCTGACCAGAGTGAGGGAGACTTTTGAGTCTGCCCTGAAACCAACACACAAAAACTGTCATTTTAAAAAGTGGTTACAAAGGTAAAATACAGCCCCTATTGAAAGGCAAATTAGTAGCAGGCTCTGTCTAGCAAGTGTTGAGGGAAAGTGTACAAGGTCTGTGTTGTTATTACTCTCCCAAAGCTTCCTACCACTCTGAGAGGGGCACAGTCAGGGCTGAATAAATAATACATCATAATTTTCAAGTCCCGGAGAGGTGACTCGGAGGCAGTTCAAAAGTTCAATGAATTATCAGTTCCCCTTGAGTTCATTATTTCTTTTGCAAAGGATGCTATCAATCTCTATAACTCACAAGCTACCAAAAATAATAATAAGTAAAAGATCATTATGTTGAAATATGTGTTGTAAAGCAGCATAGTAATTTGGAAGATTAATTCAGTCCAGAAGGGGCAATAGCTGCTGGCTAGAGATGGGCTGGACACCAATTACTTCTCTCACTCATTACTTCCACAGACAGAGATTGGGAAAACACCTGCAGTGCATGAATAATTCTCCTTGAGTTAATATGCTTTCAGTGCTGATTAACTCTATTTATACCTCATCTATAGCAATGCGAGCAATGTGATTAATTCCTTTATTTCTGTAACTCTCTGATAAATGACATTTATTTGCCACCTCTGACCTCCTCATGTGCATGTTGCCCATTAATCCTTCTCAGCCCGAGCTGCTACTGCCATCCCAGGCTGTTCAGTAGCCATCAAACAGCTGCTCCTCATTTTCTTTCCTTCATTTAAAAGCACCCACTCTGCTACCAAATTGTGGGTCAAGGGAGAAAAGAGATGGGAAATTTCACAATGATGATGGAGGGGGGTGGTATAGTTTGTGCACATGATATTCTGTTCTGTAGGCTCTTTGTCCTGTAGGGAAACCTCAAGGTACTTCTGAAGAAATAATCATCAAATGTGATGTGTTTGGAGTATTTAGCCCTGAGCCACTGACAGCTGCAAGGTAAGGCACCCTGGCCATGCTCAAATAAGCAAGGCATGACCAGCTTGAAATCAGATGTTGCCACTGGTGGCACTGAGGACTAGCTTGTGTCATGGGATTACTGGAATTAGTACTGGAATGGTCTGCCTGGGGCGGTGGTGGAGTCACCATCCCTGGATGTGTTTAAAAAAAGACTGGATATGGCACTCTGTGCCATGGTTTAGTGTTAGGGCATGGGTTGGACTCGATGATCTTGGACATCTCTTCCAACCCAGTGATTCTGTGATTCTATGTGTGATTTTTCTTTTCCACTTTTATTTTTTGTGTTTATTTTAATTTTTATTTCCCTACTGCTCTGAATCAGGGCTACAGGGCTCATGATCTAGGGCTTACTATTGAAACACATTATGGTCAAACACTGTCTCCTGAGGTTGCAAAAAGACCTTGAGTGTATGAAACATTCTTGCTTCTCCCCATCACTACTCAAACCCAGCAGTAGAACTTGTCTTGAGCTGGGATGTAAAGTAAAAATATCTGACTGCTTGCAAGAAGCAGAGAGGTTCTTTTGCTCTGTTGGAAGTGGAGATGCAGTGCCCAGTGGCAGAATCCCTCACATTCACAATGGCAGCACAGACCCCAGTCTGAGAGAAACTGGGGAAGTTTGACTTCTGTTTCATCATTTAACCATCCTTGCCAAGAATAATTTTTCCATTACATATAATATCTTATTTTTCACATATCTTCCATGCCATCCTAGATCCACCACTTGTGACCTGCAGCATTTCCCACAACCTAGGCAGAAGGATACTTGGCCTATCTGTTAAGCCTTGCCCGTGTCCTCCCTACAGCACAAATGTGCTTTTCTGGCATGTGACTGGATTCCCTGGAGGAGCTGAAATACCTCTTCTAATACCTGATTCCCACCACTGAGTTTCTTTTTCCTTTGACTTTCTGGGGGCAGGTTCCTCATTTGCATTTTCCTTTGATCATTGTTTTAAAATCTTCAGGGATTCAGCTGCCTGCTCTGTTTATCTTGCTACCCTTTTTTCTCATTCAAGGTCTCCAAACACCTTCTCTAAGAATGAGATATAAGCTGGCAGTGAGACCCTGGCTAATTCCCCAGTCTGTCTGGATTTCCTCACTGGCCTCAACAGCCTTAAATGTCATTGTATTTTTGCGTAGATGCTTCAAGATAGCTCACTGTCCTCCTTCTCCCTGCATTTCAAACCACACTTTTATTTCCAGTGTGTCCGAGGTCTTTTTTCTCAGTGGAGATCTGTGCTGAGCAAGACACTCTGCTCTCATGGCACTTCAGGGCCAGGCCACCCTGACCAAGCCTTCGGTGAAGAATTTGTTGCAAGTGGCCTCCTGCCACTGATGGTTGTGGTTCAGGTGTTGTCTCTGCTGGTGCTTTTTGTCATCCTCTGGTACTCATCGAATTATAACTGGACAATGTGGAGGAGTTTGGGAACAAAAGGGTCAGAACTGGCAAGGGTGGGTTAAATCCACCAGTTAAACCAGTTTGTGGTGGCCAAGACTGGGACCTGCCACTTACTCCCACCCTGAGCAGCTCAGTGCCTCCTGCTGTGAAAACAGCCTCAAGTCAAATGAGGACACAATGCATCTGGAGATGTTCTCTGCCTCCAGAAGATCAGAAGGATTTTAAAGGCTTAAGTAAGAAAGAGGAAGGGCCTTAAAATGAGCTTTCATAGCTCCACTGTCGTGCTTTGGCTTGGCAGAGTGATGTTTCAGGGAGAGGTGAGGTCAGATAACTGCTGGCAGAACATTGGGTGGCCAGGTCAGACTTCATCAAACAACACTGAGATCTGGACTTGGGAAAAATACTGTAATTTGAAAAAATTCATATAATTTGCTGTTTCCAGGCTTGCTGTTGAAGGAAAGTCATCAGTACTGAGAGATGGTTTGATGTGAGAGGCCGTACAACAATCTGCAGATGGATGGACATTGGAGTCAGGCTGTGTGGGGATTAATTGCTGTGAGCCCAGAAAATAACCGTAAAGGGATAACACAGCTGCTGCTGGAAAAAGCAAACCTCTTGGCTTCTTGCACCACCTCATGCATAGCATTCCCCTCCCCTCCATCTCTCCCTGCTCCCTGTGTGCTGCCATAAGGCACGTCCTGGAGCCGTGCTTAATGGAAAAGTGATTTGTCTCATAACTGCAGCTTTACACAGTGTGCTACTGTGGGCGTTACAAATTGCTAAGCAGATTTAAAGTGTTCTTTGAGTTGCAAACTGCAGTATTTCTCCACGTAGTGATTATTATTCATCTTTTCCAAGACACCGTGGGCCTGATCCTGCAATCTGCACTCCTATTAAAGTCAGTGCTGTGGGAGTACTGCCGGCATACAGACGGCAGGAGTAAGACACAATTAATTTAACCACAGGGAAGAGTAGGGCAGCAAACAACCTCTTTTCCTTTCTTGTTTTCCTTTTTCTTTCTTCTTTTTTTTTTCTTTTTCTTTTTTTTTTCTCCCCTGTGCTTGAATGTGAATTTTCTTGTTCTGTGGCCACTTCCAGAGAAGTGTATCTGGGTGTAGGCTGCTGGCCAGTGAATCCCAGGTGTGCTCACCAGCCTCCAGACTCTCTGGGAACATGTTCCCTTCCGTTCCACCTCCTTCTTTCTGTCTTTCTCTTGGGTCAGATGACCAGTAAGTCTTTCTCAGTGGAAATGTCATCCAAACTGAGCTGTGTGCATGGTGGGAAGGGGCACAATCAGATAATTAAAATGCCATATCTGGGAAAGCTGGAGGTCTAAAAACGTGGTGTGTGTGTATGCCTTGAGCCCTGACCCACACCACCAACCCTGCAGAGGCTGGTCTTCACCAAGAGTAGCCCTGCATGGGATGCTGCAAACAGAATTTATGGCTGTGTTCCCCACCCAACATCAGGGTCTGTTTGTGGGCAATCTGAAAAAAACCTCTGACCCTCATTCACCCTCTTTTTCTGGGGAAGACAGCTCAGTGCTCTCCTGGACGAGAAGGCAACTCTCCTTCAGTGACTGGCCTGTTCTGCTCTCCCTGCCCAGAGGTGCTGGCACCAAGGTGGTGAGCTCCAGCTGCACTGCAAGGAGCACAAAACCCAGGATGGCTGCCCATGGGCTGTCCCACTGGCCCTTGTGTCACTGTCACCTCCATCCCAGGAGGAGACCTTGCATCAGGCTGGGTTAAAGAGCACTGAGGCAACAGCCAGCCTCATGGTGAGAGGTGTTCATGGAAACGTGTTGCTAAGCAAAGAGGATATTGTGCTTTGTATCAACTGCAGTGTTTTCAGCTTGTGAGATTGCATGCTTCCAGGACAGTTTAACAGCTGAGCCTTGGAGCCACAAATACATGGTCTTGAAGCCAAGGATGAGCTGGAGTGATCCCAACAGGAGGAGGTTGTTTGTGTGACTGTGACACCAGGACACATGGTGTCCTCAGCAAGGGCTCATCAAGCCCTGCTGGGCTTTGGATGAGAGCTTTCACCACACAGGGAAACCTCTGCTTCCTTGCCCCAGATCCCAGCAGCACAGGGTGATGCCTGGGCAAGAGAAAATATCTCCCCCTTGCTTTTTTATGAAAGCTTTCTGGGATTTTTTCCTGCTCTCACAGAAAGCATGAAAAATCTCCTGTCCCCTCCCAGAGAGGCAGTACCAGCCAGGAACACCTTAGGGAGTAAGAAACACTCTGTCAAGAGCATAAGAAAAAGCAAGAGAAGAAAGATCACGATTAGTTGCTTTTCTGCCATGTGCATATATAATTATGAACCTTGGGAGTGAGGCCATGTTAGTCCTAATTACAGCTCTTTAAATATTTATATAGCCTAATCTGCTCACCTTGCTCATTGGCCCAGTCCAGCATACCTATAGGGCTGCTCTTTCCAACGCAGCCCCAGTCATATATTTCACTGGCCCCTGGATAGCTATTACTTTGCTTTATCTGAGAGTGGGAAAACAGATCATACCAGAAAGGTAAACCCCAGGTAAAAAGGGTACAGTGTTAAATAAAAGCAAGAGGTACAAACATGTTGTTTTGCCTGCATAACAGGTTCATTAAAATCTCCTCTCTCAACATCATTTATGCAGATTTTTAACAAATGCAAAATCTGCAGATTTCAGGAAAATTCAGCATTGGACATGCCCTGAAGAATCAACTGAGACAACCACACTTATTTTCCTGTGTGACCTCCATCAAATTGTAAATGATACCTTCAGCAGTGACAGAGTAGTACATTTACCCCCTCTTTCACCTCTCAATGCTTCATTACAGCAGGTCTATTTAGATGTAATAGGAATGGCTGGGAGATAGATTAGATGCTCATGGCTATGATGTGAAATTAGTTGTGTAATCAACCCCTTCTTTAGCCCTTTTTTTGAAATCCTTTTCCTAATACCTTTCCTTCAATAAACCTAAGGATCTCAGGCTCATTTCCAAAGAACTACTTGTAAACTAGAGGAGTGAAAATCTAAACCAATATTAGTTAATATCCTCCAACCTTGGATCACACCCACTCCCCATTCTGTACACTGAACATCTGGGGGATAAATCCATGTAGTAAATGTCCCACAGTGAGGAAGTAGGCAAATTATGGCCTGTCCATAACACCACCACTGAAATGACCATCAATATGAACAGAAGAATTGGGCAGCCCTCAGGATTTTGGTCATCTTGGCAATTTGAAGAACCTCTAATGTAGCATACTTCATCCTGAGCAACCTTATGAGCCTTATGTTATGCAAGCAAAACAACACATCTGTACATCCTGTTGCTTCCACAAAACCTTTATTAAGGAGATGTTACACCAGAGTGACTAAATTAGTTTGCACAAAAAGTGCCTGATGTTCTCATGCTGCTCACTTCCATACCAAATTTGCTGGCTGGTCTAGGTCTGAAATAAAAAAGGAAATCAAAACAGAGACCATTCTCTAACTCAGAAGCCAAGTGGCACAGACTAGCCATTTCCAGTCCATAGTACATCTGATTCTTGGTCTCATCTGACCCCCTATGGCCTTAAGACAGTATTCTTTAAATTATCTTTTTATTTAGTTCCCCCACCACGCACACACTTTTAAGTGTCTGAAATAGTTGAGCAGGATGATATTTTATTTCTGTGGAAACGGGGCTATGGAAAAAGTATGGCACTGTGTGGGGAGGATAGTGCTGAAACTGGTGCAGTCTATCCCTCCCTGCCTCATATTTGGGAACAGTCCTCAGTGCATATACTGCCCTCCATGCCATGCCAGGACATTGGCTGCACCAGGGCAGGGAGGAAGACAATGGTTAAAGAGCAGGAATGATGGTCAGCATCTGGGGCCTTTTGTTTGCTCACGCCAAAGGACCCATAAGAAACCTCCATGAACAGATGCTGGTTGACTTCCCAGTGAAGCCACCCAGACTCCCCAGGTGTCTAGAGCTCCTGAAGGCTCGTTTCAAATTGTGGTTGGCTACCACAGGCCAGCAGCTGCTCTCTTCAGGACTTGAATGTCTTGTATAGAACGAGTTAGGTTCGGCCAAGGCTCTGCGGTGCCTTCCTCTGGATCCCTAACATCCCTGGGCTGGGGGTACTGCAAACTGGGGAGTCAGAGAGATGTATTTGGAAGGTCTTTTCCTGGACTAAGAAGCCTTGAGGTTAAGGGTCTGCCTCCAATTTCCTGAAACTCAGAGGGAGGGGAAAGGAAGAAAAATGTTCCTTTTGGTGAACCAGAATTCCTGATCTTCAGCTAGCTCTGGTACTAATATTGCCATCTATGCTGTTTCCAGACATTAACCAAGTGATTGCTCCTTATCAGGACTGACCTCCTTGGTACCATGTGAGCACACCACAGCTCCAGCCACACCCTAACTAGATGCCAGCTCTCTGGTGCTGTCATTCCCCAGTGCTTGAGAGCAGCATGTTGGTTTAGCAGCCCTGTGCACTCTGCAGGGCCTGGTGAGGCTGCCTCTCCAGAGCTGCACATTCAGTCACCTAAATATGGGGAAGCACTGCCATGACAAGGAGAGCCACAGGGAAGGGATGGCTCTCCTGGAGCTGCAGGAAGGCAAGACCACTCTGGCAGGCAGGCAGGCAGTGGTCCCACTCTTTATTCAGCTGATGAGGGGCTGGACTATATTTCTGCAGGTAACTTCCCCAACATTATCAGTGTGCTGAACAAATTACACTGCCAGGAAGGACGGTGGTGGGACAGACTCCTTTTCCAGAACCACCCTGTTGCCAGTGAGGAACAAGACAAAATTTACCTCCAGCATCTTATTTTTTTTTTCACCTCAGAAGTGCACCAGGATCTGCCAAGGTGGACATTAGCAGAGGAAGAGACCTACCAGATTTGAGCAATTCACTCAAAATGCCTTGAGAAGAGCTTCATCAAATGTAGTACAGAGACAGCCCCCAGCAGCAGGTAAGTATAAATACATGTAAAATATATAATATGTATTAAAATACTAGGATAATACAAAAAAACCTCTGTTCTCCAGGTATTGACTCCTTATTTGCATCACATTCAACCCTCTTTCCTTCCTTTTAGAATCCCAAAATCATTCAGGTTGGAAAAGACCTGTAAGATCATTGAGTCCCACCATTAACCCATCACCACTGTGTTCACAACTAAACCACGTCTCCAAGTACCACATCCCATGTTTTTGAACACTTCCAGGAATGGTGACTCCACTACTTTGCTGGACAGCCCATTCCAGTGCTTGACCACTCTTGAGTGAGAAATATTTCCTAACATCTAGTCTAAACCTCTTCCTGGTGCAACTTAATGCCATTTCCTCTTGTCCTTTCACTTGTTAACTGAGAGAAGACAGCAAATGCACTGCACAACTCAAAATGACATCACCCAAGACTTGCAGGTTTTCTGCCCCCTACCACTACCCTGCAGCTGTTATCCAGGCTGGCTGTCCTTGCATCCCATTCCCATGTTGCCAGCAGTTTGCTCAGCCCAGCACACCTGCAGCAGCTCACACAATGCAGAGTTCAGTGACCAAAAATACATTGATTAAATAGTTAAGCACACTGTGAACCCAGTATGTGTATAATAGTAATACATCCCAGGCAGAAAAACTCTCTCGGAAAGGTTCTCCAACTCATTATTTCACTCAGCTGATTAAGAAGATGAGCTGCCAGCACTGAGCTCCTGCAACCAAGCTCCCAAGGCTGACCAAGGTGCAGGCAAATTTTAGGGTGCTGTGAAGTGCTTAGGAAGACCTCTGGGAGACTCAGTGCACTTGTGCTGCTCTGTAGGTCCTGTGTAGGGAAAATCAAAGTCCAGAGAGCACAGCAAGGCAAATATGCACAGCAAGACCCCTGCAAGGCAAAGATGCTCCTCTGTGAGAGAGCTGGCTCCTCCTTCCCACACCTGCAGGCACAAGGAGAGCTAAGCTGACTCCTGGTGTGGTCCTGGAGTGACCACTGCATCTTCAGACAAGACCTGTTTGGGTGTTGGGAGTTTGGGACAAGGCGATGTGCCAGCTACCCAGGGCTGCCCATGCCCTGTACCATCTGTGCCTTTGCCACAGCAGGCTGTCCTTGAGCAAGCACAGGGAGCGTTGCCTCCTCCTGAAGGGAACTGAGGAGTGGGAAGAGAGGAGGTGAATGGCATTCCTGAAACGTGGGAAAAGAAACCTTTTATCATGGTTGCCATGGAAACCAGGAATGGACAATAAGCACTTAGATGTTTTATCATGTCCCTTAGCACTTGTAGCATGCAACCTGCGTGAAAAGAAGCATTATCCTGTGCAGAGAGGCTGACAGGTACCTGACTGGGAAAATAAATGTGAGAGGATCTGTACCAGGGCAACCCAGCAGAATCCATCCCAGCAGAGGGACTACAGAGACAGCAGGGATGGCACTTCCTGAGGTGCTGCCAAAGAATGGGAATGAGGTACCCTGGACAGATGGGCAGTGAAGAGTCAAACATCTGGGAGACAGGATTTGGCATGGAGAATGCCATGGAACTCCAGGGCATGTGCCACCCTTGGGCTCTCATTACTGCCAGCCCCACCTTGGCAACTTTCTGTGATCCTGTATGTCCTCAGTCCAACCAGGCATCTCACTCGCAGCTGTTCTGTTTGTGTGCTTCCTCACTGCACTCTTTGGGGTTTTATTCAACACATCATGCATTACTTTCATCACTCAAATTCATTTTGGTGCATTTGACTGGAAAAGGTCACGTAGATCCAGCTCAACCCCTAAATGACAGATCATGCCCACACACTACCAATACTCCAAAGAGCAAGACATTTCCTTGGTTACAATGCATTCATAGGCCAAAAATCACTCCCTGTCCTCAGCACACCAAACATCCAGTATGTTGTGGTCATGATTATTTTGGTCATTTTGCTTTCCCCATCTGCCTAAAACATTAAATTTCTTCCTCCTGCTCCCACTCACATTCCTCCTCCAATATTTCCTTCAGGAAATTTTCTTACGGATGTGCAAAAAAACTGCAGGCACTTATCACATGAAGCACATCATGATGAGAAACACCCACCCTTCTCATGAAGTACCACCTCCCTCCTATCCATCTTCCTGAAGTACACACCAGTGATCATCTGCAACCACTCTGCACAAAGCTAAATAATTCTTTCTTCATGCTGAAACCACCAACAAAGAGCCCTTGGCCAGGGAAACAGAGCATACACTGAATCCAGATGCCCAGAACAAGAAGAGGAACTATAATGTTCGTATCTCTAGGAGCAAATAGTCCCTCTCCATGCCAGCACCCAGACCTCTTTTTGACAACACAGCATCACAGACCTTTCCACTTCCCATTACTCTCAGTGAATATTTTATAGTGATCAGTCAGCCTCTGAAAATCCACAGAAAATACCTGGTCCTGCTGGAAAAGACCAGGTACATGTGTCTGTCATTTACAACCCTTAAAGCCATCTCCAATTTTTGCACATTTGCAGGCTTTTGACATGACTGAGCAGAAATCTCCCCATTTCAAATCCCTGTGACATATGCTGCAGCTGATCTCCCAAGCCTGGCTGGTGAACTCCTGATCAGCAGTAAGTTGCCAGAGGTAATAGTGGCATGGTTGCCCATCCACGTGGTTGGATGGGCACATTCCTGCTCTTCTCCTGTAGCTCTGGGCTCTGCTCACTGGTCTAATTGGTCTTTGTCATCCAAAAGCTTTGCCACTGGCAGTGACCATCCAGTTCTGAACCACTACCAGTTCTCACCAGTTGCTTCCTAGGTGAGCCCCGAAACAAAAATTTCATCAAGTAAAACTGCTTCATTTAACTTCTCCACAAAATTTTATCTCATCTTCCTCTGGTATCATTTCCTGCAGTGTATCACCTCGGTATCCAGTGTCTCTGGAAACCTCAGATGTAAATTCTTCTGCCTGCCCAACTACAAATGCATGTGCATATTAATGAATCTCATAATCATAGCACTTAGCAGCATGTCCTCCATCTGCCAAATAGTAATTTGAAAATGGTGCCAGGAACATTAATGGGTGTCAGGAAAGGATGTGAATCACGGGAGTTCGGCGGTTTACACGCTTACGCCTCCAGACCAGTATTCCTGTAGTTTTGGAAAGGCATCCCACAAATTACTGCCAGTAAATTTGTAGAGTACAGAATAGAGGAAGGGACCACTGAACCTCAGGATATCTCCCAAGTACTGAGAAAATAGCATATGCACAAGGGTTGTCAAGGGAAGCACATTAGACTGTGATAAATAAGCAGGGTGCACCAGGGAGTTTGACGTAGAGTGTACAATGTACATATTTATGTACTGAAAAATACCATCCCTGTGTAGACATGGCCAAAGCTCTAAAAAAAGTTAATGTCTTTTCTGTAGATGGCCCAAAGACGTCCTTAAAAATCTAGAGAGATATGTTAGTACCAGACGGGGAGAAAACTGCAAGCTGTCTTCCTGACTGGTAGTTGGGATTAAATCCAGAATAGTTATTTTTCCCCATGGAGCTATATGACTATATTGTAACAGGTATATTATTTGATTCTACTTTTTCCTGGTGGGGAGAAACATAGTTCAACTGAGTATCTGTGAGAGTAAGGCCTCTCTTTGGCTATGTTAAAATACATTCTGGTGCCCAGCAAACATGATTTGAAGCAAAGGTCTATAGAGAATTAATATTCTAGATAAAGGCTTGGGTTTTGCCTGACACAGCACCAGGATGAATGGGCTGTTGTTAGGTTGAATTCTTTTCTTGTTACCAGCAGGTCTCCCAGTAGCACCTGCAAAGATAAGGAGATCAGATCTCCAAATTCAGTGTGAAAGCTGATCACTAAATCATGATGGAAATTTTTCTCTTGCTTTCAAGGTATCAGTTAGTGGCCATTACAACAGGCTACTGTGTCAGTTTGGAGACACATAAAATACCCTATTTTCTTCACCCTTAATACCAGGATTGTTGCCTCCCCATTAATATGCCCTTTTTATCTTTTCTCTTTCATTTGGTATGTAATGCTACACTTTGCTTTGCTTGGTAGTTTGCTGTGTAACCTACATCCCAAGGAGAACACAAGTGACTGTGGGTCATATTTGTTTGGTAGCAGGTCTGGCTGCAGATCATCATTCAAGTTGTCCATACAGGATAAGTAGCTGGTTGGCATGTAACCATCTCTGCCTTGCAAATCTGAGGTCTCCTTTATTACATTGCTTCACAGCAGAGATAAGTATGTCCTGCAAACACATTTCTGTGCATCTGAATCTTTTTATGGATTTGCTTTGACTGTGCTCCTTCCCTTTTTTATGTTTGCTTTCCACAGTTATACTAGGGAACACATTTTCTGGAAGGAATACTCACCAAGTGTGAATTTAGTGTGAAAACACATTTCAGACTCATAATAACAGCCACTTACATCACAAAATAATTCCAGAAAGTTACACTCACCCACTTGGGAACAGATACACATCACATCATCAGAATACCAACATCTCCCAAAGAACTGGCCACAAATGAGACACAAAGCACAGATTATTCCAATAAATTATTTAGTAAATAAGTCTGAGCAATAGGTCCATACATAAATATTGTGATCTCTTCTCAGATAATCTACAAAAATAAATGATTTAGCTATGTGTCAGATGAATTATTCAGCCAAATACTTGGAAAATAAGTGAGATGCAAACATTTGTTCCTAAAGAAGTCCTTTTAATCAACTAATCTTGTCAGCTTCTGACATAGGAAAAATGGAAAGAGGATGAAGCAGAACAGTTTCTTCCTGAGGAGCATTGATTATATGTCAGTAACATCCTTGTTTTAAATCTGGAGAAGAAGTCTTTGAATGCTAGTAACTTTCTTAAACCTTTCTTTGAGCTTGTAAAATCATACATAGCGCCAAGGCACTACACATCAAAAGTTCTGAAGAGATGCTCAAGGTCACCATCAACATGTTTCTCAGAGAGATTCAAGAAATTAGCAAAAAAGGAATCTCGTGCAGCTCCATTTGTTTCCTCTGTTGGATTACAAAATGTATTTCCCTCTTCTTGCACCTTTCCTGAGTTACATCATAGCATCCCACTAAGGAAAATATGAATACATCTAATGACTCTCTCTTTCAAAACCACATTGAAATGCTTCTCCAAGAGAAGCAGCCTGCATTCCCCTTGAGCAATGAAGTCTGACATCTGGTAGGTTTGTTCTTTATAGTCATTTAGAGGATGTTAAATCTTCTTTTGTATGCAGAGAATTAGGTGGTGGAGGAACTTGGCATTCTATTGAAGAAAAAAAAAGACAGAGAAAAAACAGTTCATAAAGGCATTGTGTCCAGAGAAGAATATTAGAGAGGCATTAAGTAGAAAGACAAAAGGCAAGCTAGCATCAGCTCCTTTGAAAGCTGTAAATCATTCCAACTCCTCGGGTGGTTGGTTAAGTTCATTGTTAGTTGGATAATTATTATCCTTCGTTAGAACCTAAGGTTTCTAAACATATTTTGAAACAAAATCATCCAGAATGAGCAGCCAGAAAGACTATGGTGTCAAGGGGGAGTTATGGAAAAAATATGTTCAAAGAGAGCCTTTAAGGAAACACGCAACTTTTCATTTACATAGCTACATTTCCTTTTCATTTACATAGCTACATTTCTTATCTTTGGAAATTAGGGCTTTTTCAAGCTGTTGTCTTTGGTCACTAACTGTTGAAGGCAGCAGGCTCCTTAAGGGAGGAACAGTCTCCAGACAAGGTTTCTGGTATACCCTGGGGACTTTCACTGCCCCTCTAACCTGGAGACTAATGGAGCAGGCTAATGCTTCCAAATCTGTTGCTTCAGCAGATGCCAGGAGTGCTGGCCTGGGTGGAGGGCCCCCTCTGTGAAGTGGAGGCTGTTGGCAAACTCTTCCAGCTGGAGGGATCAGGTAAATCCTAACAGAGAGTGAAGAGCTAGCAAATCTATGGGCATGCTAGAAATTCAGGAGACTTGTGCAGTCTGATTATCTAAAGCAAATGTGTTGCAATCATTGATGGCATGGAACTGATTGATTGATTGATTGATTGATTGATTGCAAAGACATCGCAGCTTCCAAAACAGGGTTCACGACTCTGTGCTTAAGCAGGGCCATTCAAGTTGATTTTATTTTAATGCTGATAGCTGTTGAGGCTTTAAGCATTCAGCTTGTATGTGAGGATACAAGAAAAAGGTAAGAACACTGAGCTAGACAGTGTCAACACAAAATGCAAAGTAGCCCTGAAATTGAAACCCACTGTAGCACCTGCACTGGGGAAGTGCCCAGTGCCACACAGAGCAGCCCTGAGCTAAGTTTTCTTCATAGCATTTTGTGCCACCCTGTAGTCTCACATTGCAAACTCATCCAGACTCGCAGGACACAGCTGGCCCAGCCTCCTACCTGGGACTGTACAGTCACCCCAGGGCTCACGTAGGTCAGAAACTCTCTAAAATGGGAATTCAGTTGTTCTTGAATCGTGGCAAAAATACAAAAAGCCTTCACAAAAATACTATACACTCCTGTGAAGTGCTGACCAAGCACAGGGCAGCACCTACACCTCAAAGTAGATCCACGTAAGCCAGCTGGAACAACCAGATGTAAATTGGAGGAGCCCTCTGGCTCACATTGCTACCTGTAGGAAAAAGCAACCCTGTAATGAACAGCAGCAGCAAATTTCCAAACCCCTCTGCTGCTTCTCCAGATTCACAGTCAGTTTCCTACCAGACTCATGTGTCAGCAGGTCATAAAAAGTTTCAAGTCTCCTTTTCTTTTTCTGGCGTTCTGGAAGAAGTTGTACTAACAATGAGCCACTGCTTGACAGCTTTGAATCGCAAGCTGTTGGGATACAGTGTGACTTCCAACATATTGCTTCCAGCCCCCACCACCCACGGGGAATGGCCTGGCAAGGGGAGAAGCACAGCCTGCTAGGAGGAGCCTTCCACAAAGAGATCCCTGATTCCCTGCACTCATGTCAAGGGCAGCACCCACATCAGGCCATGCAAAGGAGCCAGTTCAGCTTCTGGCAGGTCGGGAGGTCAAGAAATGGTTGTAACTTCACACATTTTGTGTGCTGCATGGCCCACATCAAAGGATGCAGGACAAAAAATACCACAGCCAGAAACGATGGAGGGGTTTTTTCACCTTGAACTGCAGCTACAAACCCATGCAGGAAAGCTAACCCTAGGGGGCTGGAGGAGAAAGAAAAATTAAACGCTGCCAACTGCTGCCATTGGATCTGGCTTTGCTCCAAGGTCTGTTGGAGCTGAGATTGATTAGGATATATAGTGTCCTGGAAACAGTCAGTACCTTCAGCTGATTATAAAGCCATTTTAATGGTCTTGCCACCGCCACGGCAACCATACCCCCAGCCACAGCCTCCAGGTGAGGAGATGGGCTGTCCAGTGAGGGAGGGCAGTCCAGTGCCTGTGTACCACATCAATGCAGGGATTCAGACAGATAATACTTTGCTCCAAATTCAGAGAAAGAAATCAAGCTAATATTGTGATACATAGTAGCTCATTATGATAGCCAACACTTAGCATAAAAATTTAAATGGACATTTGGTATTACAGTGGGAGGCCTCCTGTTAAAGCAATCTCTGCAGATCTTATCCCACCTACAACCCATGCAATGTTGCACACCCACCCTGGGGTAGGCAAGGCCATGTTCCCTGCACAGCAGCAAGGAATGAAGATGTGTGGCCTTGAAAGTGTCAGGGAGTGAAGCTTGAGGAGGGGGAAAGCATATAAGGGAGGGTGGGAAAAGCATGCAAGTAGGAGCTCCACACCAAGGAACAGCAGGTGTTTCAATAAAAAGTAATTCTTCTC
This sequence comes from Buphagus erythrorhynchus, assembly GCA_013400855.1. Lineage (NCBI taxonomy): Eukaryota > Metazoa > Chordata > Aves > Passeriformes > Sturnidae > Buphagus > Buphagus erythrorhynchus. Next base: position 18,359 of record VZTT01067011.1, read on the forward strand.
CTTCCAGAAAGTTTTTGCTGTTTGAAATCAGAATGCTTTGTGTGATTCTTTATTATTTCTCCAGCCTGAAGGCCAAAGAGCCCTGGCACCTGAAGCTTCTTTGGTTCCCATGCTTGGTGCAGGTTAATACACCTCACCTTCCCTGCTTCCAACAGAACCCCAGCATGATCAGATTCTGTGACCCAAACACCCTTTTATCAGGTGAGAATTGATCCCTTTAGCTGCTGCCTGATTTGTGTGAGAGCTGAGCCTGTCATTGGCCAGCTTGTTTATGCCTGTTTGGATTGAATAGCTGTGCTGTGGGTTTTCCTTCAGGATGTGGAGCCATGCAACCTTATGTATTATGAGGTACTTCACAAAAACTGCCTTTAAAAGAATCAAGTATCTGCAAATGAATTGGAAACTCTTCTTTCCCCTGTCTCTGCAAGGACATTACTCAGTCAAATGCATCCAGAAAATTGAAGGACTGAGAATTTTCAATCAGGACTGGAGTGATTAATTGTCTCAGAGCACTCACGTGGTGACATGCACAGGGAACAACAAGGTGTGACATCTCACAATTCACAACGACAGGCGTCCCAGGAGGGGCAGCGATCCACAAAGTGGGGAGAGGTGGGAGAAGAAAGGTCAAATTTGCAACATTAAATTCACAAGGTTAAAACTGCCTTAGCATCGTGCTGAGCCAGCTGTCCCTGCTTCTGACATTTCCCTACAACAGAGGCAAAAGAAATTGGTTGCTTTTAATCGATGCCAAAAAAGGTTTATGGTAAGAGATGCATATTGTAGAGGTGCTGTGTAGATGGGCAGCAGCCTCTGCTCAGCTGATGGACTGACTTGTCAAGGCATGTGGAAACAGCAGGACATAGCCATGGAGAAGCAAGGTGAGAGCTGCATCTCTTGCACACAGCTCTACAGGCAGATACAGAAAATGGACACACCTGTGTGCAAGTGCTGCTGCACACATCCAGCTCTGGAAATTGCATGTCCAGCCTGGGTGTCTTTGGCCATAATTACAAGTCAGATTTTGGCTGAGGCTCAAGGCAGGGGCACCTCTTATGCAACAGTGCTAGCACATGGGGGCTTGCACAGATCCTTTTCCCAAGATCCTGGAGGTGGCATGTGCATGGAGTGCCATCCTTGGCCTCAGCATGGGCACTTCTCACCAAGCATCTTGGCCGTGAATTTTCATCTGGATTTGGTGCGCAGGATGAGCATCCGTCCCACACCAGTCTTATCTGGATCTGAAAATCCAACCCCCTTCTCTTGGAGCCAGTAATTTTTCCCATGAGATTCATTTAACAAAGGCACCTATCCAATACTTGTGGTCCCCTGGCATAATTAATCATGAAATTAAATTCAGTCTGTGTAGTTTTCAATTACACAGGAATAACAGTGGTTGATGGGCACTTACCCTGTTCATCATCAAGAGAGCCTTTGCCATACAGCCTATTTTTAGAAATAGTGGGCTTCAGAAACTACCAGTATGGGACTTCTGGGAGCCCACACAGGATATCCCACCCATATCCTCTGCTTTCCCAACTGGGGTCTGATCAACTTGCCCATGGAGCAAAGTGAATTCCCCACTTGAGACCTCAAGGGTTTAAACAAAACTCCAAAGTTGTTTTGGAGAGCACCAGGCAGAGTTAGTTGCTTCTGAATGTTTAGTCTAGCTGCCACAGACACATCTTGAACCCCATAGCACTCTTCAGGTCACTGTGGGGGCCAAAAGAAGACAATGTCCCACAGTGCCCACCAGGCTGGGTGCAGCCTCTGTCTGCCACTGAGGCATATCTGCCACCCAAGACTAAACAGATCCTGTGGTGGAGACAGAAGCTTGTCTTCTCTTCCTTGGGGCCACAAAACCAAAATAAATTGTTTCCACAAAGCTCAAAATAGCTTTAAGCCATTGTTTTTCTTGACAGTAGTCCTTGCCTGTCTCTGCTCTCCACCTTGCCTTTTGCAACTCCTGGTGAAGCAGCTTGGGAAAATGCACAGGAAGGGACTTGCTCATGGAGAGTAGAAGTGAAAGCAGGGGGAAAGTCCCTTGGAGGAATTGCACTCTGCCCACTGACCTCCCTGCAAGATTCTGGTGCCCTTAGATACAGGAGGCAGAAGCAGGAGCAGCAGTTTCTCTGGAGAACAGTGGAACAGCTTGTCCAGCTCCATGTCTGGATCCTGCCCTGTCCCACCCAGCACCTGCACTGCACAAGGGGTACTTCCCTGATGGGATACCTCCCTGACAGAGTACACATGCACCCTACCATCTCCCTCGGGTGCTGGTGCCAGGAACACCTTCTACTTAAAGATTTCCTGCAATCCCAATGTTGTTGGGGAGTTGGTTTTAGTCTGCACAGGATAAATCTCCCCTTGCAGCTGTTCTGTCCTCAGGCAAGAATAACTCAGGAGTCTGGGAACAAAACTGTCAGAAACAAGTGGCCATCCCATTGCCACATGGGGCTCATTCTTAGAACACTGAGCTATATAGTGAAGCTGTACATTGAATATATAGGATTAAACCAATAGCTATGTTTTATACGCACTTCCAAAAAGTGTGTGTAAAAAGCACAAAGTGCTCACTGTTCAAGAGTAGCTTCCAAAGACAGCCTACAAGCTGGTTCTTGGGTGGCTGTTGGGTTGGAATTCATACGCATAACCCCAGCACTGGAAAAATTCCAGTAGGTACACTCCCTGTGTAGAGAGTGTACATGTATCTATATATATATATCCTTTGGAAGGAGCTTCTTTCACTCCCAAATGGGTTTCCTGGGCATGGGCACAGATCCCTCCTGGGTGCATGAAGAGCTGGCTGCAGCTGTGCCACCACTGTCCCAGTGCCCTAATCGAATTACCTCCCACCACTGCCCACAGAAACAGGCAGTCTCTTCCTTTAAATCAGCAGCAGCTGACATTTTCAACTCTACCAGCCAAGCATGAACGACCCTGAAATGGAGGCCAAGCTCCTTATTTCCTGACAACTCAATGTTAGAGCAGAAGAGATTGAAGCAGAGGTTACACACTGCTTCCTCTTCACCTGCAGCTGTGTCTCCCCTGGATGCTCCATGCACCCTGTGCCATCCATGCACGCTGGCATTCCTTTTGCAGAACGTCACACAAAACAAATGCTGGAAGGGTCTCCCCTGGTCAACATCCATCTCCCTTTCAGTGTTCCCGCTGTTCCATCGTGCTCTTGTGTGCTGGAAGCGCCACTCTAGGGAAAAAGGCACTGAAGGAAAGGCCTGTTCCTGCAGCCATGATGCATGGCCGTCCTTTGAGCCTGGCAAAGAGGGGATCCCAGGGGCTGCACATCTGTAGGCTGAAGCCACAGCTCCCACTGCTGGATGTGCAGAGCCCCCCCCTACATCCCTCCGCACCCGAGTCTGAGCTGCTTCCCGGGGGGATGCCCAGCAGTGAAGAGGACCGTGCTCCTTTGTACATCCACATTCCTCCACCACTGCTCCCCAGGCTGCTGCCACCAGTGTGACTTCTGCCACTGTATGTGCTTTTTGCCTCCATCACCAGCATTACCAATACATGCAGAGCTACAGATGCCCCCTGACAGCCTGTCTGTAGTGAGCCCGTGGCAGAGGGGAGCCCCTACCACAGCCCTGGCACAGACTGCCCGCCAGCCCCGCCAGCCCCAGCTCTGCAGCCCCTCGGGACAAGGGGGCGGGATGCTGCGCTCGGCAGAGCGTGTCCCTGTCACGGGTCGGGGACGCAGATGGGAAACTCACTTCGGTGCGGAGCACCCGACCCCGCAAAAAAAGACCCCTCCAGAAGGAAGCCCAAAAAGTTTATGCCTCCCGCATTCGACGTTTTCTCAGCAAACACTGGCTGGAGGGCGGGCTCGGGACACCCGCGAGCAAAGCAAGGGGAGAGGGGGAACTGCTGCGGGAGAGTGACCCGTCCGGGACCTGTGTGCAACCGGCACCTTCCGGGGGTCGGGGCTGGCTGAGGCCGTGCGGTCCCACACGTGTCCGCGGAAAGTGCCCCCTCCCGGCGGGGCGGACGAGCCGAGCCGGGCCGAG
>VZTT01067011.1:22481-38092 GCA_013400855.1 Buphagus erythrorhynchus
GGCGGGCGGCTGCCGCCTGCCTCGCCTCGCCTGCCGCGCCGGTGAGCCGGGCCGGGGGTCTCCGCCGGGCTCGGGGGGTGCGGGTGGCGGGGCGGGGTGCGGAGCGGAGAGGGGGAGAGCTGCCACCTGTGAGTGCCCCGCTCGCAGCCCCGCGGCGGCCAGGAGGAGCTCCCCGGGACATGGGCAGCGCGACCGCGGCGGAGCCGGCGACCGGAGCTGGGCGGGTCGGGTGTGTGCGGGTCGGGTCAGTGCTGTGCGGGTCGGGTCAGTGCCGGTCTGTGGGGGTCGGGTCCGTGCCGTGCGGGTCCGTGCCGTTCGGGTCAGGTTAATGCCATGCGGCTCAGGTCAGTGCTGGTCGGGTCCGTGCCGTGCGGCTCAGGTCAGTGCTGGTCGGGTCCGTGCCGTGCGGGTCTGCGCGGTGCCGCGGGTCGGAGCGCTGCGGGGCCGTGCGGGGCCGGTCGGCAGCGCGGAGCGGGGAGAAGCGCTCCGGTCCCACGGCCGGCTGCGGGGTAACGGGGGAAGAGGGAGAGGCGGAACATGCGCCTCTGCCTCGGCTTGTTTCTCCACATGCTTGTTTGTTCGAGTGAGGGGTGTTACGAAGAATTCACTGAGAAAAAGGGTTCTCGTTTCAAAAAACACCACCCAGCTCATTCGGCAGCCGAAGGGGCTGTGTGAAGGAATCCTCATGAATGAGCACAGCGCTGAGGGAGTTGTTGGTTTGTGGGCTGCGATCGCCCCAGCTATTTGTTCATGGTTTTTTTTTTTTTCCAAGACAACTTTTGAGGCGAGGAAGCGACTAACAAAGCATAAGTTTAAGACGATGCTTTTGCTTGCAGCCGAGCAGAACTGAACACTGAAATCTTGCGTTTCCCATCAGGTAGCAAATACCACACATACGATTACTTTTAGAGAATGAAAGAACCTACTTTGCTCTGTAAATGAGAACTATGTTTCACTCAGAGCAAGGGGTGTGAGTATTTTCCATCTGCCAAATGAACATACCACAAAAATTTTCTTTTCATCTGGGACAGAGCCGTATTTGTGCATCTCTGAATATGGCTACAGTCATGGAGAGGAGTTGGGTTAGCCTGGATGTAGCATTAACCCCTCCCGCCACAATAAGCAGTACACAGAGAGAAATTTGTTTCCATTAATCTTTTCCTGACTGAGATCTTTACTGCAGTTGTATAGTCAGTAGAGCAGTGAAGCCCTCCTGGCCATAGGTTGACATCTTACTGAAGGATCCAGGGTTGGTGTTCACACCTGCCTGCAGCCTGCCTGGCTCACAGCACAATGCCTCCTTATGAGTAGCCTGTAAAGGAAGGTGAAGCGGGGAAATTCTGCCTACGCACCACCAGGCTCAAGCCAGTGTTTTCCTTCTCTTAATTTTAATGAGCAACAAATTTTTTGCCCAGAAAAGAATCCAGCTCACAGCTCAGGATTTCAATAATTAATACGCCATTAAAAAAACCATGTTTTCAGAGTCAACATTATGATTACAAAGAGAAAACAAGCAAACAGGGAATAACTTGACCCGGTTTTGTCGCTTTCCTGTTCTAGCCTGACAGTTTGTCAATCAGGTGGAATTTCCTCCAACGTCTTTGGTACATTGCTTTAGCAGAAGAAATAATGTACAAACACAGTTACTACTTTCCCTCCCTTCTCACAATGATCTCTTTGTATTAAGCAACAGGCTTTTGCGTAGATCAGGTACCAACCCTAGAGTGTCACAGGCTGAAATTGCTCTTTCTCTCTCACTTCTGAAATTATACCCCTGTGTTTGAGCCCATTTAGCCATTTCTGTTTTGGAGAAGTTGGTCAGAGAAGCCTTGATCTTCTGTCATTCAAGGCAGAAAGAGCTCTGCCAGGACTTCAAGGAGACCAGTATGTGGCTAAGCAGCATCCCTTCCTTTTGCTTCTTAAACATGCACATTCTCTGGACAATTCTGTAAAATAATTAATTTCCTGGATTTTCAGTCTTCAAAGGAAGGCTTTATTGCAAACGCCAGAAAAGCTGCCAACCAATGACATCCAGCTAGAGTGAAGTAGACTGATTGATACCAACAGGTCCTTAAAATCTCATCTCAGTCTTTGTCCCTCTTTGATTGCAAGTCCTCAGAGTCTGGGACCATCTCTCCTTCATAGTTTGGAGAGCATGTGACCAGTCCCCTGCAAAGCAGATGCCACTGCTGGAAGAAGCTGTGGTCCAGTAGGATAATACCCTTCTCTCATCAGTGTGCATTGACTGATCCCACAGTGTTTTACCCCCTAGTGCCCATGTCCCCACAGGACTAGGAGAAAATAGTCCAAGTCCAGCTCCTCCACTGAGACCACTGCAGCTTGTGTAAGATGTAACCTGAATTTTCAGCTGATTTCAGTCTCTGACATACACACACATAAACAGCCTCTGTGCAAATACTTACTAGACCTCTAGATTGAGAAGGTGAATGTTAATTGGTTGGCAGGGAGACTCACAGCCTTGTTAATGCATATCTGCTTTCAGTGTTAATGACTCATTTAAAAAAAGGCACACTGAATTTTTTTGTTTTTTAGTGATTTCTTAATTTTTAGCTGTGTGTTGTCCTCACCCTCCATCTTCCCGATTCTTACTGTGGTAGGACACAGTGTTCTCATATCCTCCATCGTGGGCTAGGGCAGCTTCCCATGCTTGGAAATTCAATTGAGGTGACGGAGTTTTAATTCGTGGACAAAACCAGCTGCATCTCTGGTGTTAGGTTGTGATATTGCGACACCTGTGGTTGTGCTGTTAATTGCCAAGAGGAATATTAATAGCCACTTCATTGTCTTTGTTCACTTAGGAGTCTCTGGTGGGTTCTCGTTGGTTGTTTTTATAAAATCTTACCACTTTTGCTTCATTTGCCTTACCAAATTCTCTGCTAAATGCTCAATATTATATCAGGTTATAACACTGATAGCACTGTATTCTAATTTTCCCAAAGTTACAAGGAAATAACTAATTTGTCTTTTAAGTAAATACTGTTCTATCTGACTGCACCTAACCTCTTACCCTACTCTGTTGCCTAGAAATGAGCTCAGTGATAGACTATCCAGAGTATTCTTTCACGGTGCCAGAAAGACATCAAACATTTTGCAACCCATTTCCCATGACATTTCCATCTGAGAATCGTGTACTCTATGTTGATGCTCTAAGATGTTTTTCCCCCACTCCCCTGCTTGAATTCAGAACTATCCAAAAATACCTAGGGAATGGTAGAAAGAAGCACAGGGAGCCAATTTTAATCTGTCATTGATTCCCATGGGTGCTGCAAGGTGAGGGACAATTGTGGCATGAAATATTAGGGATGAGAGAATCATCTTCCAGAGCAGATCTCAGAAACAAAACCATTTCTTTCTGAAAGCCTTTAGTAAGGGTTGCTCTGAGTTAAAAGGAACAATATAGTTATTTGTAAGGTGCTGGCTTCGTAAGGTTATGGGAAATTTAAGCCTATGCAGAATCACTCTGCTCCATACAGGCGTTTCTGATCCCAAAAACAAATTCTCAGTTGAGAGGATTTGCCAGCAAGTACCAGAAAAGATACCTCTAAAACATTTAACAGCTTGTTGAGGCTTATCTCTAATTTTGATGGGGTGTTTTCCTAATGAGTTCCTCTCACATCAATTAGCCGCTGAATCTGATGTTAAAAAATAAATCCAAACTTTCTCTCGGCACACGGTTCTGTGAGGGCTCTGTAGAGATTTCCACGATATTGAGGTCTACCAGCATTCAGAGGAGCTGGCTTAGTCATTCTTCCCATCTGCTCTACTTCTTCCTCCCTCCACTGCTCTACACATGCTTCCTGGCTGTCTGCTCCCCTTCCCTATCTCCAAGCATCCTGCCTGGCTGCCTCTCCTCCTCTCCTGCCGTACCTATCCCTTGTGGCATCTTCCATGAGGAAGCTCAGGTAGTTTAGTGCTGAGATCAAAGAGCTGAAATAAATGAGCTGCTTTAAAGCAGCCAGGAGAAAAGAAAAAGGGAAAGGAAGAATGCACCAAGGAAGCACCCATAGCAAGCAGCACAGCAAAAATAATTTGAAAAAACTTTGAGTTCAATCATCCCTAAATCACGAGATTGCTTTAAAAATTGTGATAGTTAAACACAGGCACATTTTAGTTCTTTTTACTTTTTCTTTGACCATTTATGATGCTAGTTTTTAGCTCCTTTTTGCCAAGAGGGCCAGGAGGAACTTGGGCAACTACAGCAAACTGGAAGTTGAGGTTTGTATGTAGCCGTGGTGCTCCAGGATCCGGGGATGTCAGAACAGTGGCTCCCCAATGGCTGATTGTGCAACCCCAGGAGTCAAGGAGGCTGAGTTAGAGTCATCTGCCAGCACTGGCCCTTTGCAAGCCTGTGTTTTGTAGTGTTGGGAGTCCACAGATATGTGTCTGAGAAATTCCCAAGAGTGATATTTACCCCAGTAGTTTCTTTGGAGCAGGAACAGTAAAAACTGCAGCTCACCACAAAGTTAGCGGTGAGAGGCAGCACAGTCTGGAAATAGCAGCCTCCTACCCCTTTTCGCTCTCCCAAACTACGTGCTGTGTCTCATGCTGAAATGCCTCAGCTCCTCCACTTGGAGAGTTGTTTCATCTCGCTGCTTCCTGAGAGAGATCGACATCTTCTGTGGAGCACACGCTGCCGAGGAGAGGAAGGCAGCTTTGGCCTGCGGAGAGCAGAACTCAAGTACTGCGTGGGTGGCCGAAGACAAGAGCTTCTGAAACGAGGGAACAGAACAGATCTCTAATCTCCAGACTCTGACACATATCGCACTTTTCTCAGTTGCTTAGGAAAGGGATTTGCATCCAAAAAGAAGTGGGAGGTTTAAATAGGAGTTCATACATTTATCTTCTGCGGTCCATGCGGTGATTTACATTTTGCTAGTCCCATGGAATCCAGAACACATCATAAAGGGCGTTTATTACAAACGTGCAACCAGGGGAAACAAAGACCCTGTCCAAGTTCCTACCCACAGTGTCCAAAAGCTGAGCTGAGTTGCAGTCAGGGAAACAAGGCTGTGGGGTGTCACTGATGTAAGTGCTTTGGGTTTGCAAGTGTTTTTGGGTCTGTAAGAGTTTTGGGTTGTGCTGAGATGCTGAAGTCACTGTCCCATCCTCGGTAGAGTACTGGACATGGTCCTGCCTGTGGATGGCCCAGGCCACCTGTGTGGTTCTGAACTATAGTTCCATCCTCCTAGGACTAACAGAAGACTGAGATATGGAGGAGTTGGATCCACAGAAGCACCTGGCCACAGAAAATGCCAACTTTCCTTGGCATTTTCCAAATGCCAAATTCCTTGCAGGGACATGCACTTTCTTGTACCGTGTAAGCAGCCCTTTCATGGCTTCATGCACCACCACAACTGTAGCTCTGCCATAGATTGCCCACTCCTCCACTCTGGCTGAACTGACAGCCTGCTCTGCTGCAGCAGAGTGGCCTGAATAAGGCACCCTTTCTTCTTCTGGATGGAAAAACCTCCTTTAGCCTGTTTGTTTATTGGGACTTGCTGAGCAGGGTTTCCTGTGACCCATCGAAATTTTCCACTCTGCAAAACGCAAGCAACAGACCATTTCTTCTCCCACCTAATGCCATTCTTATGCATGGCCTGTCCCAATTTTCCTTTTGTAGCACACACAAAGGCTTGAGTCCTTGAATGAAGAAAAATTTATCCAGGGGCTGTGGTGGGGCCGGGTGCCCAAGGCTGAGCTCCTGGTTTGTTTGCGATCGCGCCCCGAGCTCCGTCCTTGCGGCACTCCTGTGCTCGAGGCTGAGCCTGCAGAGCCACATGGGAATGTCTGTCCAGCACAACCTAAGCACAGGGCTGGAAATGCCCTTGGGACTGACCCATTGAAACAAGGAGGGGAGGGCTCCCCTTTCTGCCCTGCCAGAAAAATGTTAGATTTGCAAGTGTAGCAGTGGTTCAAGGCCAATTTCTGCCTCCTATCTACACTTTGTTAGAAGGTGTACCTTCAATGTGGTATTGTTAGGCTGTTATCATAATATTTCCATGAGTGCTCAGTGGGAAATGATTACTTTGGGAAGCCTGGGAAGGGAAGAGGGTGTCCTGCAGTCCCTGCTAATCTAGCAGCAGCCCTGGCATCCTGAGGTCAGGTCTCACTTTGCCACCCAGTTGTCTCCAGCACTGGGGAGCTCAGGCAGAAGGGGTGATGTTTCCAGAGTAGGAGGAATCTCTAAATAGAAGTGCCCTGATTTTGGAGGCGCTGCTGCCTGTGGGAGAAAAGTTTGGGGCTCAGAGCCTCTGAAACATGCTCCTTTATCAAGTGGGCTGCTAGAATTGCAGCCTGTGGCCCAGTTCCTGTTTTGTTTTGCCCAATAAAGCACACTTGCTTTAAAAGCATCTACTTTGCAATTCACAGTGGATTTATCCCAAGGAAAGGCCTCTGCTGTTGTGCCTGGTGGAGTCCTCTGCCCCCATGGAGAGCAGACTCAGGAGAGACAGCCAGGCTGGGCTTCCCATACACTCCAGCTGACCAGAGCTGCTGCCCAATATCCCACTTCTGCTCTTGCTCTCCCGTGGATGGGGAAACCACCCCACTGGGACAGGCTGTGTCCTCAGGTTGTAGAAGCTCCAAAATTCAGTTTGTTCCAGATGCTTTCCAAAGTGGGAGAGAAGCCCAGAGAGTACCTTTCAGTGCCTGGGCTTGTGACCCATGCCACCAGCACAGGTGGAGATTCATCCCGTTGTGTGAGCTGAGGGCCCTTGGTCTGGACAAAGGGTCCACCACTGAAGCATTCCTTGGTCTCACTAGTGAAAACTTGGGAAATCTCAGGACTTCCTTGGTTGATGCTATGGCTCCTAAAGAAGCAAGATGTGACCAGCTCATTGGAGTGATCCCTAAATTAATTGCTCTTTGCTGGGAGGTACAGCCAGGCTCTGCAAGCCCAGACGAGTGTTGGCCATGGCAGTACCACTGGTCTCTGAGACTTGAGACTTGACTTGGTTCCTATTAATGACAGTACAGCTGTGTTGGTTCTTCTCTAAGGCCAGAGAAGAAGCTGGTTATCAAGCTGAGGCAAAGGAGGGCAGGTTATTCTGGCAGCAGAAGATGGGTGGGTTGGAAAAGTGTACATTGAGCAAATGGGCTCCAGGCTGGAGAGCAGCAAAGGTGGGTAAAACTAAGGGACAAGGAGAGATAACCAGAGAAAGGCTTTGCTTGGGTAATTTCCAGATGGTTTCCATTGCAGTAAAAGCTCTTTGCATGGTCTCAGTAGCTGTGCCCTGTTTCTAAAAGATTAAGGAGTGTCACAAAAGGAAGGGGTTTAGCTTATGTTCCCTCTGTTGTCAGCCACAGAAGGTAATCACATCTATTAGGCAGGTAAAATATTTTCTCTTCAGAGAGTAAATGCATTCTGGTAGTTCTGTACACTGGGAACACACTGAACTCTACAACAGTCTTGACTGGGAGGAAGTTTTTCTGGTTCTAAATATGGCTGTGGTACTGGGAGAAGGGACATTTTCCATGCTATGATCCCGAATGAATTTTTTTTTATTATAGGTTTCAGGCCCCTGAGCAGCAGGGGCTGACATCCCCTGTCCAACACTGCATGCACCATAGGACAGAGTTGCCCAAAACACCAGAGAGGGGATTGAGCTTGGGTTAATTAAATCCAGAAGTCCTTGGCTGAGACTGGAAAGCAAAGGATGTGGGTTTGATTAATTCAGTACTGCATGGGTCCTTATATACCACTAACCAGTCATCTGAAGGTAACTCTAACTAGAAAGTGGCCTGGCTTGGATTCCAACCAGGTGCCTGGTTCCTTATCTCTTACACCTTTATGTCTCTCATTGACAGTGTAATAATAGTACTAATTATATCCAGTCATTTCTGAAGGAGACATTGAAGGTGGACAAGTTTGAGCTGACTTTTTATAGGTTTAATAACAGTGGCTTTGTAATGGGTGGTGGGATAAAAATCTTCTTCCCAGAGCATTGGATAGCATGGTATCAGATGCTCCCTTGTTTTTATAAGCATTGAGTGTAGTCATGAATTTTTAAGGGACAAAACATTAGCCTCCCTGAAGTTGGTTTGGTCATTGGTTAGGAAGGAGAATTGCCAGATAAGAATTAAACCTTCTGAATTGAATCCTGGGGATGGAGAAGTGATTTCCTGCTTCCCTAATTTTCAATAAGGATGGCCTGTGGCATGAGAAGAAACTCCAGAATGCAGTACACAATTTTACCGCTATCACTGTTTTTGAATAAAATCAGTGTGCAGCTAATCCAGTGTTATAAATCTTGGTACGAAGGCTTCCAGAGCAGGTAGATTTGTTTAATCATTTGGGCTGGAATCCAAACCACTGGAGGATATAAAATATATATACTAGTGCCATTCACTTCACTGAAAACACCTTTTTCCCATCCAAGGAAATAGCTGTGGCTGGCATGAATATATATTTGGAAAGCTGTAGGGCTAAACAGATTTCTCAGAAAATCATCTCTGGCCTAGATACTGACTATATTTACACGCTGTAACTCCTGAGGCTCATCAGCTAAGGCTTTCTGACAGAGAAGTCATCAGAAATCAGTGATTTACCCTTTGAAATGGTGGGATCCTTACCTCTGCTCAGCAGGCTCCCTGTCTTGATACCAGTCAACATACTACCTTCAAATTGGAGTAGATCTTTCAAAAAATCATTTCCCCTGTGACTTTCAAAAGAACCATGCAGTAATGCAATGTTAATGGATCCTTTTTTGAGCATATGTTGTCTTCTTTGTGTCTTGATGAGTGGAAATGTGTCTCACTAAACAAACTGATCCTGCCAAATAAGGGAATACATTTTTTATTTTCCAATTTTCCAACTATCAATACAGTTTCTGTATGGGAGGATTTCAGAATGTCCTGGTTTCAGCAGTTTTTGTGTAACTCACACTAAGGAATAAGGTTCAGCATCACAAAGAGTCGTATTGTGAGGTGTTTCAGGTAGCTTTAAGTGGCTTTGGTACATTATTTGCCTCAGTGATTCACAAGGTGCTCTATGAGCTGCGTCCTTAGCCAGATCAGATCCCATCTCGCACAGATGATACAGACCTTCACAGTGGCAGTTTCTGCAGCAAGCTTTTGGCAGAACTCTTTCACACCAGTGCCTGCCAGCAGTGTCTCTTTGGTCACAAGCTCTGACTCTGCTGTATTGTCTGTTCCACGCACTTCTAGGATTTGACTGAGTTTGCACGACGCTCCATCAGCGACGCAGGCGCCTGCAGCAAGGACAGATTCTGCAAGTGACACCCGTTGATGTGACTGAAGGTAATGTGCTCTCTCCTGTCGTTGCTCTGGACTTGCTGCTTGTCCTCCACAGAGCCTCACGCCCTGTTCTGCATCCCCTTTGCTGCCTGTCCAGGCTGGGGAGGTGAGAGCAGGATCAGCCTCAGTTCACTGCATGTCTGAGAATCCCCCAGACTGATCCTTGCTTCAGGTAGCAGCTCTTCCTCACCATGGCTCAGCTCATCCTATAAAACGTGTCTGTGCCCCTGTCCTTAAGGAAATACTTCCTTGCATCACATGACCTGCTTATTTTCCATAAGTGCTGCACATTTTTGAGTCCTGAAGCTGGTCTGCATTCAGATACTGTTTTTTCCCCCTGAATTTCACAGGTCAGTTTTGCCCTCCGTTCAAAACCTAAAATAAAAATGTGTGCATTGTTTCTGAGGCCTTTCCCATGGGAGGTGGTTTAGTACTTGACAGGCTAGATATTGCTCTGTATGTTACTGACCTTGTTAGTGCTGTCACAAGCAGTAGAAAGCAATCTGTGCTTTTGTTCCATACCTCTGGAAAAAGATCAGCATAGTGAGGTCCTGGGACTGTAGCACTTCAGCACTGCATTTAAGATAATCTTCTCTAAAGGTAGTTTTCTCACAGAAATGCAAGAACAGATTTTCCCTGCCCCAACTTGCTATATTTGTGCTTAATTAAACCTAGGGGAAGTAATGTATCTCTTAATTCACTGACATGAGAATTTTAAGGTTCAAAGTAGATGACTCATCCACCAGAACAGAATTTATCCTTTGTTTGTAAATGCTATTTATTGCCTTGTTTTGCATCACTATGGCTACTGTATGTCATTGGTGATACCAGCATCTATCATACATAAAATGAATGCAAGGCTGAATTGAAGAGCTGTAGTTCTTAAAATTGTTTGTATCAGCCACTTTTCTGTTGTATGTCAGTTAGTACATCTCACGTAAAAGCAGCACTAAAAGTGGCTTAATATTTTCCATCAACACTGCCTGAAATGCAAAAAATTGTCCTGTGCATAAATCTGATCACAGTTTAAAAAGCCTTAAGCAACACCACCAAGCCCATTGTTCAGATTATATGGCTTTATAAACAGCTCAGTGATGTCCTATAGGTGATTTTGAAGTTTCAGTGAACTGATTTGCAGTGGCATTCTCAATTATTTTACATCTAGTTATTTTTCCTGTTAAAGACCTAGTTAAGGTTGTTAGAAACATCACTGCTTTCACAGCCTATATAGAGTCTTCTGCTTTCCTTCACTGTTTTGAAGCAGAGACTGGGAATAATTAATCTATTCCAGTTAAAGCCTAATTATTTTGCCAATTTCATGGCCCCATGTTCTATGCTGAAACACATCAAGTACAATCACTTCTGCCATCCTATTCAATCAGAGCCTTAAGCTGCACAGATTTTCTGAAATGGCCTGGGCTTCAACAGCTTGGGAACTGATTCACTGAGGCATCTGCTGTAACACTGGCAGGACTGTCACCATTTTTCTAGCCCGAATCATTTGTCTTTGTCATTTACAAATAATCTGCAGGGTATAATGTGGTCTTAGGGAAGCATGGAGCCCATTATTGCTCAATAATTGAATTTCGTGAGGTCTTAACATCTTTGAGCTCATATGACACATTTGACAGTGCATGTGTGGATGTGTATCTCTAATTTCCCATGGAACAAGGGAAGATAAGTATTTAAATATTTGCAATGCATTGAATGGCTGCTAAAATAAACCAGTCAGCTACGAGTGACTGCTGGCTAGCAGGGACCAACCCCAAGACACACAGCAGTGGTGCATGGCTTTTCTGTGCTTGCCAAGACCAAGACTTCATGAATACTGACCCCACATAAAGCCTCCAAGATTATTTCCATCTAGACACACACTTTCTCATTTCCTTTTCCCTGCAGTCCAGGACTGCTGGGCCTAGGGTGCTGAACCCTGAAAAGGATGCCAAGAGAAAGATGTTCATCTTGGACATGCACAGGGTGGTGTGCTCAGTGCTCCTCTAGGCTCACAGCTGGGTCTGGCTAACACAGGGTGTGAAAGCCCTGCAAAACAGCTCTTCCCAAAGAGTTGGGCTGGGAGAGAATGGTCCTGCCTAGTGTGGTCATTCCCAGAGGGGCAGCAGGAGGGGTGAAAAGGGTCCCACTGGCAACAAGGAAGAGACTGGGGCCACAGTTGGGAAAAAAGGCAAGAATGGAATGAGCTCCAGGGGTGATCAGAGGGAGGAGATATCATAGGGAATGCTGCTTTCCTTTTGGTCCAGGGGCACATCTCTGTTCTTTTAAGTGCTGTCTCAGGTGACAGGAACAGCTGGCAGAGCAGGGCCCACAGTCACCACTGCTGGGAGGGGTCTCCCATTTCCAGCTCACCATTCCCTCAGTGCTGTTGTCCACAGGTGCCCAGTAGTATGGCCTGCTGGATGCTGCAGGAATAAAAGCATGTGCCCAGAAACCCTATGTATTTTACTGATTAGGTGGTTTGTGCTGTCCCTGGGGAGTGGTACAGGTCCAAGCGAGGGCTAGGAGCTCAAAACACTTTTCCTAGCAGGTAGAATCTGTCCCTCTTCTACTGTGCCATGGCTCTGGGAAGATTCAAGCTGTATAAGCTGCAGGGTGCTCAGATCAGGGGTTTGGTTCAGCCTTTTGCTGTGTTTTAGAGCCTGGTTCTGCTTTCCTGTTCTGTGCACGTACCAGGAAGTGTGTGAATTAATTCAGTGTTGGTTGGGTCCACGGCTGACCCTTCAGGGCTTTTCCCTATGCTGATGAATGCCTACAGCCTTGAGTCCTGGTCCACAGCTGAGCTCAGGTGTCCCATGGTTCTACCATGCTTTTTCTTAAATGTGATGCAGTGGGAGTGAAAGTCTCTGCTGCTCCGTGCTACAGCTAATTAAAGTCATTGTGAAGGGTTTTGTAGTAATTGCAGATATTGTAAAATTTAGTTCTGTCCGGTAATTGGAAATGTAAGCCTGAAACAAGTTATCCTTAAGATATTTTAGTTGGCATTTCTCAGTAGGTGCAGCTGTTTCAAAGAAGGCTTTTGTGTGTGCAGCAGGACCAGAATTAATGGCAGCATTTAGTCGTGCCTAAAGGAGTGTTTGCTGTGGCAGGTGGCAGGGCAGCCTAATGGATGATGCCTACATTCTGTGTGCTGCAGGAGGCTCCAGCAGCCACTCACTGCACTGCCTGATGAATGCCAGCTAAAGAGAGTGAAAACCCCATGCCAGATCTCTCCAGGGCTGGTGTATTAACATTTAAAATGAACACGGCCCCTTCAGCTCAGAGTGGCTCTGTTTGCTCCTACACGCTTAATATGCATTCTGGAGATTTCAGGCATCCTCAGAGTTTTCAGTGGAATGCTGTATTTATAAATGGCAAATGTGAGGAAAATCCCAGTGCCATGGAGACGTGCAGCTGCCCAGCCACGGGCTGGGCTGAGCTGTGCAGCGAGGGCTGCAGCCAGCTCTGTCTCTGCTCTGGAATGCTGCAATGCCCAGCAGAACCAGGTGAGCTCTGGGGCCAGTGCTGCACTGCCTGGGGTGCCAGATAGCACAGGGTGATGCTTAATGGGCACATAAGCACCTTAGGTTCCTAAGTCTCTGATTTAAATGAGATTTAGGTGCTAAGCAGTCCCTGATACATTTCGAAGTCCCACTCAACACCTCTCCAAACACTCAGGCAAGTAAAGACTACTGAAAAGCTGGTCCTTAGACACCAATACAGCTGGTGTGTCTGGAATTAACAGCTTAAAAAGAAGTGCTGGCTCATGACTAAATTGAAGAGACATCTGGAAGAGCAAATATTGAAGACATTACTAAGAATTGAAATAAGAATTTAATTCAAGGCTGGTATTTCCACCAGTAACTTTTTTTCGGTCAAGATGCAATTTCTGAGCTCCTGTATCAGTGATAAACTGATAGCTGATAACATTGGAAGACTCCAGTTTTCAACTGATGACTTTGGGACTCTGGGGGGGTCCTCTCTGCTGTTCCAGGGGCAGCTGGGGTCAATGCCC
Organism: Buphagus erythrorhynchus; assembly: GCA_013400855.1. Classification (NCBI taxonomy): domain Eukaryota; kingdom Metazoa; phylum Chordata; class Aves; order Passeriformes; family Sturnidae; genus Buphagus; species Buphagus erythrorhynchus. The sequence continues at coordinate 35,764 of VZTT01067011.1, forward strand.
TGCTCAGCATCACAACATGCAGCAGTAACAGTTGGCTTGGAAGCCAAGGAAATATTTTTTTAACTATTCAGGAAGGACAATGTAACACAATTATTTTAACCAATATGAAAAGCCAATACCTTTTGTTAAATTAGCTGTGGGGCCAAAGCTCAGAGCTGAGGTGTCCCATTCTCTTTGAATATTCACAGCATGACCGAGGTGATGAACACCCGAGAGCCGGTGATGGAGGAATTCGCGCTCAGCCAGACTCCTGAGGAGGAGGGAGGCCCTTCAAGCCAGGTAACTTCAGCAGAACTGAAAAGTGTCCTGAGTTGTTTGTCAAAAGCAATTTAATGCAACCAATAACTGTCCTTAGGGTAGGTGTCGAATTGTAGAGCACTGCTGCCAGAAGAACAAGCCCTGGAATGTGTTTGATCCTCCTTAGGTTCTATTATTAAAAGTTAAGAGTTTGGCTGAAGTGTTTTGTGGGCTGCCAGGTCTGTAGGGCTCAGTGACAGCAGTGCCCAGATCCTGCAGGGATGCAGGCACAGAGGCTGTTTGTCACCAAGAGTTCACATCTGAGCAACTACTGTGTGATGAAGACTTCCAGGCAGCACTGTGCCAAGCTTTTATACAGCCACCCTTCAAATGAACTGAGTTTCCTTAGGCTCAGAGGGAGCTCCCTTTTTAGAACAGAGACCATTTGAAATGATTGGCTGATTCACAGAAATGGCTGTGGCATCATAGCAGCACCACTGGTCAGGGCCATTTGCTAGCAGGTGCAGGAGCATTTTGTGTCCCCAGGCAGTTCCACACACCCACTCAAACACCCACCCGTGGTGCTCATTGCAGCAGGAGGGATCACGATGTCCCAAGCCCTCCTTGTGGCAGCCCCCACATCTCAGTTGGTGCTCTGTGGTTGTGCTCGTGACTCTGTGTCACTACCAGGGATAAATCACATAATGTGTCCTGGTGGACCTGAGCTGCCTCCCAACACAATGTGTCATGTTGGAAGCAGACTCAGAGAGCTACACTAGGAGCAGCCTGTTGCAGGTGTAAATCTAGCATTTGAAAGCCAGGGAAGTCACAACCGAAATTTTGCAAATTCCTTTTGGGTCACTTGTTTGTGTATTGAAAGGCTTTGTGCATTTAAAGAGCATACCATGGGCTTTGCTGTGCCTCAGAGGCTGCACAGGATAGATGCTGCTTCCTCAAGGAGCACGTTTTCAATGTTCTTCTTCCTCTTCTTCACCAAGTTCCAGGTTTTCAGTGTTGTATTAGTATATGCTGCCCAAACTCTGTCCAAGCCCTGACTTCACTTGTGTATTTAGGGCTGATCTATGGTGTCTCTGATCATATGCCCCAGAGTTTTCTGCCAGCTCCTTTGTCTTTCCCCTGGGAGAAGGTGCTGCCATCCACATTTTAGTGATAGCCACCTGAAGCAAAAAAAAAAAAAAAAAAATTAAACAGAAATGAGATGTAGCACAAACTCAGTAACTCAGTGGGAAAACTAGGTTCCTTCCAGCAACTTCCAAGCACTCTGTCCAGGAGACTGTCCTTCTCCTCCTGCAGTCTCCTGCCCACTCATCACACGCTCCAGCTTCTGCAGAAAAACACAGCAAGGCCCAACAGGCAGCTCTGCTTCCTGCCAGTCCTGACTCATTTCTGAAGGGACATGGTAAATACTGGGCTCTGGTGGAAAAAAAATTATGTGGTTGATGTGAGAAAAGACCATATGAGAATGACACAAACAAAAATAGCCACAGCTGAGGCCACACAGGTGCCTTTCCTAAATTTTCTTGCAGCTGTAATAATCATCTCCCAGCCCATTTTTAGATCTCTCCTTGCCATTTCCTCGGGCTTCAGAAAGCAGATGAAGAAGCAGAATTTTTGTTGTGTTGCATCACCCATCCAGGGCCTGCAGGCTTGGGGATGGGGTGGCTTTCATGCAGCCCTCTGCCACCCCAGCAGGCTGCACAACAGCCTGGGAAGAGGTCACTGTCACCTGTCTGTGCAGCCATGGAAGAAAATAACAGCAATTTGCCCACAATTTTATGGCTATTTTCTGCCAGCTGAGCTGTGAGGCTGCAGGAGCTGAGCTCCACTGTGGGTCTGCAGAGGAGGACACTGCTGCTCAGCTGGTCTGTGGACCAAGGAGACCTTTGTCTCATATTTGGTTTCCAAGAAGCAGGATTGTATTAGCCACTTCTTAAAAATTCCTCCCAGTCAAGATAGCTGCCATGGAAATGTCTTTCTAAATTATGAACAGCTCAGGAGAAGTCTGTGTAATGGGAAGTTGGGCAGCTCTTTTCTGATAGGCAGCATAAGCAGCATTGCTTGATCAGGATGA
>VZTT01067012.1:7956-24600 GCA_013400855.1 Buphagus erythrorhynchus
TAATGCACCTTTTTGCAGAATAAAACAGCTTTCACCGATTCCAAGGGACTCCAGCTGATTGACATCAGCAGGGTACTGTTCACTATAATTTTAAGCATCAATGTATGTCCCAGACCCTCAAAGTACAGGTAAGTAACATGAACAGAGATATGGATCATATAGCACAGAGAAAGCTGGCCATCCTTCCCTGGAAACAAGGGGAGCCTGCCAATGCTGCTCCAGGGCACAGGAACACTGGTGTTTAGCTGCAGGTCCCACTGCTACTGCAAAAGCAGGCACCTGAGCTGCTGGCTAGCTGCGTGGCACCCAAGAATAAAAAGCAGCAGATGGCACAGCAAGTCATTATAGAAACAAACAAAAAACCTTTTTTACTTCTTCCTTAAACTAATCAGGTTTTCTGAAACTGTAGCAAAATGGAGCATTGTACTACTCTGAGCTGGCACGTCCTTCCTGGATATTGTGCTGCAGTAGGAATCACCAGTGCTACATGTACCAGCCACTGCACCTCCAGGACACCAGACACAGGGATTGTTTTAGGGATTGTTTGTAATTAGTATATAGGTAAGAAAGAGTGGATTAAGAAGCAGCCATGTTTAGGCCAAAGGAGTTTTTCACAATTTTACTCAGGCCCTGGAGAAAAAATCCACTGTAATTCCCACGTATGTGTGGCTTCTCAGTCTGTCCTGCCTTACCTACCTGGCATTAGCAGAACTGATCCTGAAAATCACCTGCCAGATCAATCGCATTAACTTCCCAGGGCAAGATCCAATTTTGTACAGTAAAGATGCAGAACCCATCTGGCCTGAAGGCAGACAGATACGATAGAAGCACGGGGTCTGGTGAGGAGGACACTCAATAAACTCTCCAGGAGCTGCTTCCTCATTAGTCAGCACAATGACTGGTTTGCAGCTAGGGACAGAGCCATGGAAAGAAGCTACTGGCAGAGACAGTTTCCCCATGTGTTTAGGGCAAAGGAGGGAGGCTGTGACCTTTGGAAAAACGCCCTGTCTCTGTCCTGCTTCTGTGCTTGGTACTGCTGCTAGATTGATTCCCTTCTGCTCAGCCACGGGACTCCTTATGCTGGTGGGCTTAGAAAAGAGTCATGTTCAGTGCTCTCACTGCACAGAGCTGGGGGTGTGTGGTTATGGTAGCACAGCCAGTTTGTGGTTCAGGGAGCAAAGCAAGCTGCCCTTCCTTCAGCATCATCCAGTTCCCTCAGTTCAGCTTTACAGGACCTATACACAGGCATAGAGGTACAGCACAGTCCCTGGACACCTAACACAAGGACAGCCCACATTACACTGCAAGAACTTTCCCCAGCCTCATCTGCACTTGTCAGGCATCTTGCAGGCAGGTCAGCAGAGTGGGAACCCGACTAGGAAGAATTTCAGACTTGGCCAAGTGTTCAATTAGAGGGGAAATGCTTTCATTTCTTAACTTTCCCTTGAAATAATGCGCACGATCTGTTCTGGGAACACCCACCCAGTGAAAATCCCTCTGGAGACTGCCTGCCAAAGCCTGCGAAAATCCCTTCTGGGAGCCGTGTCTGCTATTTCAGACACAGCCTGTTCATAGGAACATAAATCTGCTGTCCTCACTGATGAAGATTATTCGAGCTGGATTTAATGTGCCTAGGCACATCTTTCTTAACTTAGCTCAGATAACCACCTGCTACTTCACGTGCATTTGTTGCTCAGTACAGATCTCTAACAGAGTCCTCCCTGCTGCTGGCAGCTGCACTGGGCTGCACACTCACCTTTTCCCACTACCTGGCACAGTCTCAGCATAACTGGTGCTAGGGAGGAAGTCATTGATCTCTCCTCTGCTCAAATATTTTACCTGGGGATTCTCTTCTATTGCAGCATTTTGCCACCTTGTCAAATCTGGAGCAGAGAATACCTGGTGTTCAGGAAAGAAAATAATAGAATATAGCACAGCTCCCTAAAAACATAACAGAGATGACACTTACGGAAACTTAACAACATCTGTAAAAAGTTCCTTCTCTATATGATTTACAAGAGAATGGGTTTCTTTGCTGAACCTCTGACTGGAAGACCATATTGGAGCTGTTTTGCCACTAAAGTTTCATTTGAGGGTCAAAACCACTGAAGGAGGATTCCAAATTCTATAGGTGATCTCTCTCAATTACAGTAATTCCTATACTAAAGATGGAAGGTGGGAAGAGCAGGAATAAACCACATATGTTAGCACTTCTGCTGGCAACTTGCTGGATTGTTTAAAATCAAAGGAATCCCCACATTTTTTTGGGACATCAGAACGCTGGCACACAGAGACCTTTGTAAGAGTTGGCATAAGACAACACTGTTCTCACCCATGAGTAGCTCGTGCTGCCAGCCACTCCAAACACACTCCCATCTCAACATGCTGCTGGCACCAACTCCACCTGCTGGAAACAACCTCACGTCCCAGCTGGATTCAAGTCTTCTGAATGCAATTGTTATATTTGGGAACTTGACTCTGCTAACCTCCTTGCTGAATTCTCAGCATTAAAACCTCCAGAATCAACAAGTGCTTGGTGCTTTCGTATTTTTCTGAATTAACTGATCAGAAGTCCATCCTCATTCTAATGCAAGGGTTAAACTCTGTCCGTGTTCTTTAGAATTCACCTCTTTATTCATGTATATCAGAAAATTAAATGCAAGAAGCAAAGTTTATCCTGTGCTTTCATTTTTTAGATAATTTACATGCAATCAATTTAAGCTAGTATGATATAGAGTAGATGATATAATCACAGTTAAAGATCATTTGTGTCTCTTACCCAAGGCTCCTGGAATATATTACACGCATTAGATATCAGACTTCATGTTCACAGATGCCCCCTAAGGAATGATCAGATACCCACAACATACTCAGAACAGAGGATTTCACATGGTTGGTGCAGTTCTGAATCCACTATTTATAAGGCTCACAACTTTTGAGCTGAAGCAAGGCTTCATAAGACTTTCACCTTCAAACTGAAATTCTACCCAGTGGGGAAACTCCCCTGTCAGCTGCTGTTGCACTCAGCTGTTAATTACCTTCACTGTTAATGCTTTGCTTCGTACCTCCTGTGTCATTTCATTTCCAAGAGATGATGGACTTTTATCATCCCTTCAGCTGCCAAGCAAAGCACACTCTATTAGCACAAGTGTCACAATGTGGATGTTTATCAGCTGAATAAATTATTGCTTAACCTTTCCTTTAAGCCAGCCATATTTTTATTACTTTTGCATTCCTATTTTCCAATTGATAAAGAGGAAAGAGGAATATAGCTGATATCTATACAAGGCAATAAAGTCAAGCATACCTTGCAGGACCTTGGTACTCAAACCTGATGTTTTCCTCTAACTGACATTTCTGCTTCTCTCCTAATACTATTTACCAGCAACACAAACTGGCATGTGCTGGGGAATCCAAGTATACAGATTGCAAGGTGGTAGAATACATGCATTATTAAAACAGTATTTTAAAGAGCTAAAGATCTGTTCACTCAGATGAACTTAAATCATGTGATTCAACGGATAGGAAATTGTCATTATGAGTTTTAATGAATATTATGGTCAAGTAAAAATTAATTATTTGCAAAGAAGTTTGATTCATTTAATCTGGGAATCATCAGTAACATCAGGATTCTCTAAATCACCCTGTGTGCTAAATCCACAGTGTTCTAGGTTTCCTACACATTTGCTGAAATCAAACACATTCAATTCTTGGAAATATCTGGAAAATACCTAACTTTATTTTTTTGTTTAGAACTTTTCAAAACAATCTAAATGAATACCCAATGCTCAGATACGCGCAGATATAAACTCAGGAAAGTTCATGTAATGTTGTGTTAGTGAGTTTATGAGATTGTTGGCATTTTTCCCAGTAACTCAATGATTTTATTATCCTAGTATGCTTGGTTTTTGCAATAGGCAGATTAAACTCATACTTTGTGAAGATACCTCAAAACACCTTCATTAGAATTCTGCATGATTCAAAGTTTTTCTCATGAGTATAAATCACTGCAGTAGCTATGATGGTTTAATAATACCAGAGATTAAATTTGTTGGCAAAACCAGAATCTGTTACTAGAAAAAAAAAAAAGTATTTATGAAAATATTTGTATTTTCAAAATATATCACCTAATCTAATAAAAAGAGTTGCTTTCTTTCTACCAAATTTTGAAAATGTCTTGAGTCACTTTTGGATCATTCGAATAGCACAGATTTTTTTTTGCAGTAGCAAAAACAAAAAGGTAGCTGCAAACATAGTCCTCAGAACGTTTTTATTTCTATTTACATCAAACATTGCCCTCAAAATTACATGGAAGTTCCTCTAATTTTATACTATTCTCAGTGTAAGTTTTCCTAGAAGACAGAGGGTGTAAATTTGACTCAATACTAGGAATGATTACAGTTGTAGTGCTCTTTCATCAACAATAAAGATGTCATCCATTTACTATGTGAGTGGAACAACTAGCTTTTTTATTTAAAAACAAACAAACAAAAAAAAAAAAACAAAAAAAAACCACACAAAAAAAACAAAAAAACCAAAAAAAACCAACCAACCAACCAAACAAACAAACAAAAAAAAAAAAACAAAAAAAAACCACACAAAAAAACAAACAAAACCCCCCCCACACACAAAAACCCCAAAACAAAACAAAAACCAAAGAGAAATCTTCTTAAGAAGAGCTTTAAAAAATAAATATCCTTTTGATTAGTCTCTCACTTTTGAAAAGGCATTTAATCGTTATCAAAGTGTGTCAAGTGATGATCTCAGATGTGGCAATCAAGTGCAGGCACAACTTTGATGCAACACCTCACATGCACAGCAAAAGATCTTTCTGCAGTTTGTTCCAACAATTAAAATCTTCAGCCTTTTGCAGGAGCTGAATCACTGTGTAAGCTCAGAAGGACACCGAGACTGAGCTGAAAATGCACTCGACATTTTCAGTGAGTTTCCTCAGGTTTCACATCAAGTCAGGACCGTCCAGCCTATGGTTTTGGTGAGAGCACTGTACCAACACCTGCCATAGTAGAGCCTCTACTACTGCTTCTATCTCACACTGGGCGTGAAATAATGCTTCAGACTGACTGCTGGGACTTCTCCCATCTCTGGAGTTTTATCAATACTGAGAAAATGTTGACAATTTGATAATGAACCATTATCATTTGGGGAAAATGAGAGAGAAATTGAAAGCTAACATCTGGTAAATAGAATTAAACATATCACACATTAGACGTGCTCAAATCACAGAGTATCTGCTGCAGGTCTGCTGCTCATCATACACATTTACATCATGGATTAAAAAATTTTCTCTCCTTTTATACCAGCATTTAGTCTGATGCAACTCTGATAGCTGCTCCAAAATTACTTGCTTACCAGCCACTGCAATACTGCATCATGAGTATGTAAAAATCCTAACATCCTATGGCACTGAATGCTTCCATATTTTTTAACCTCAAAATCCTTCCCCCTCCATGCAGTCCTCGCCTAGTGACTTCTGTTTACAACTCCAGCACCAACTCCTGCCCCTAAGTAGGCCAAGATCTTGAACATTATGTAACTGAAATTCTGTCATCTTATTAATATCACACCTATTAATAGTCTGCAACAATGTATCAGGACACAAGAATAGGCATTTGTTGAAAAGACTTTAAAGTATCCATTTTTGCACCTGAACATCACATCAAATTCTTTCATACCGAAAAGATTAGTTTTTGTAGTCCTTTTCTAAATTATGTTATCAACATTATCTACTAGTTAAGTAGAAAAGGACTCTGTAATTTTTCTAACAGCTGTTTTTGCCAGGCAGTGTACTCAGTGAGTTTCAAGTTTGTTTATTTATGGAACTATCATGAAGTATCCACTCACTTCTTAAAGAAATCCTTAAAAATCCCTCAAACAAAAAACAAATAACAGAAAGCAGAAAATTTACTTTTTTTTTTGCTTTCGTTTTATTCCAGAGGTAACCTACCTGATAATAAGCTTCCATTAAATGTTAATAAAACAAAGGTTACATAATTCACTATCCAGCAAGGACTAAGCAGGATAAATCCAGATACTAATGATGGTTTGTTTGGGATTAATGGTAAGCGTTGGATTAGTTGAGGGCTTCTTGGTATCTGCATTTCCCAGCTCACAACAAAAACTCCAAAAGCAAAAGGCTAGTGCCACCTTTGGATGAAAATTCATATTAGATCCCTCAGTCAATCTGATTTTCTGTTCTGCTATTTGATTAGATACTTTGTCATACTTTCAGAAAGTAAGATTTAATCAGAAAGTTGTTTCCTTCTCTCTCACCTCCTTTTTTCCTTTTTTTTCTCCCACTCAACTCTAATTTTTAAGCAATAGAGAAAGAGTTCTTCCCTCTTCTCAGTGCTCACATGGTAACTCTTTGGAGTTTATTCTTGGAAATGTATCAGAAGGTCTATTAATTGTCATGACACTTGATTAAAGCCCATCTGTAAGATATTTCCACATAATTGTTAAGCATTTGAGGGAGAAAAAAAAAAAATCAGTGAAACTTTTAACCTAAACGTAGGTAAAGGTTTACGTAACTTTGATTCTTATTTTGGTACTTCACACATTTCCAGACTTGTCCTTATTTTACCTTGCTTCAGATAGCCAGAAATATCCTCATCAGTTACCAGACCTGCAGCACCTCATTCATCTCACTAAGAAAGGATTTCATTTTGAAAGGCTGTATCCAAACGCGGTGTACAGCCTCAGGCTGAAATGGAGTTCACTTTCTTCACAGGGGACCATACCATGCTGTGTTCTGAGTTTGTGACTAGAACAGCCTTACTTAACACCCCAGTGGTTTTGGCTACTGCTGAACAGTGCTTGCACATCATCAAAGCTTTCTTGTTTGTCACTCTGGAGGTGGGCAAGGATTTGGGAGGGAACAGAGGCAGGACAGCTGACACAAACTGGCCAAAGGGACGTTCCATACTGTGCATCTTCATGCCCAGAAATAAAAATCTTGGAGTAGGGGATAGAACATCTTCCAGTATAGCCATTGCTCAGTCTGGCTGGGCATCCGTCAGATCATGAAAGATGGCAAGGGCAGCACTTTCCCTCGACCCTCCTTCCTTCACTTTTGAACTGTCTTTACCTTGACCCAGGCATTTTCTTGTTTTTATTCTTCTGTTGTGTCCCCCACCCCACTGCAGGAGGCGTGAACAAGAAGCTGCGTGGGTGCTTAACTGCTGGGTCAACCCACATCAGGATTTGTAAAACTTGTGTCTCCACAATAGGCACATGGAAACAACCAGCATCTTATTCCTTAAGGCAAAATAATATAGCATTATTGACAACCAAATCTACACTCATCGTTGGTATTAATAAAAAGTGAAATGGTAAGCAAAAATCCCAGAGAGGCAAATGATACCATTTGCTAATTGGCTTTGGTTTTCCACCTCTGTGTGGGTTTTATAATTACACGTGAGCTTTATTTGATTTCAAGGGCTCTGCATTTATTTCTAATAGTAGTACTTTCCAGTCTTTATTGGATGATCCCCTGGAGACCTTGTACTAAAAAAAGAATGTGATCAACAAAAACCTTTACTTCCTATGTTCAGACATACTTCTACAGCAACATGAAACAGATGCAATTTAATCTACCACACACACAGGCAAGTGACAACTTGAGAAAGACAGTCTGGAGTGAGTCAAATCAAAATAAGGGACTTTTCTTGATGATTTCCCAATGCAACCAATTAAGTCCACTCCCTGCACACCATGTGGCCTTGTTTTTCAATTTTCCATGATTTCTTTTTCCTTAACAATTCCCCTTATCCCCTTAGGGGTAAAAGGACAAGTGTTTGCTTTCAACTGAGGAAATGCTCTGACATCAATGCCCCTCTATCGCCATTCTATTTCTAAAGCTTCTGATTGCAAAGCTGAGCAAAGTTTGGCCAGCTGACTTCTTTTGCTCTCTGCAAGTGCCTCCTACACTTGAGAAAATTCAGGATCATCTGAAAAAGAGGTTCACATGCCACACATCAACACATAACTGAAGTGATATCACTATTGCCATGTGAGTCCTAACACAACCATTTATTGGAGAAAAGGCTCATGTTTCCAGTTTTTTAATATATCCCTACCACTAATGCCTGAGTGCCTCTACCTCACTTACCACCTGAGCCAAGGTCAGGTGAATATAAGAATGGTGTAGGTCAGAAGATTCCTGATCAACTTCTTCATGCTGGGAAGATGAGGCAGTACAACTCTAAATAGTCAGTTAAGGCACATTGTAATAAAAAATTTAGAGACACAGAAATGCAAGTCAACTCCTTATGTGTGAGGCTGTAAGTACCAGCTGAAACAAAAAAAGACCTTTCTCTTGGAACTCTAGCAGAAATCACGTTGCCCAAAACTTTAGCACTAACCCTCAACTTCCAGTGCTTTGTTGTAACAGCTTAGGCAGCCAGGCTCTCCCCATGTGCCTCCTCCAGAGCAGACAGTGCCTCACAGTGCTCAGCTCAACAACAGCAACACGAAAGTCACGACAGACACCATAAAGGTATTTTTCCACATATGGCTGCAGCTCACACTTCATTAGTGCCTGTTCCTAAATGACAAGTTTATCTGCTGCTTTGACTTTAGCTGGCTTGCCTGTCTAGCCATATTGCAGGCAGCACGACAAACCAAATAGCACTTTGGTTCCAAGAAATTCCATATTCCATGTAATTTACTCATCTGGTGAAAAATCATACACAGGCAACCCTTTCAAAGGCAGCCATAGCAAATGGGATGTCTCATGAAGTCTGTAACATTGCTAATCAAGCACCAGTGGCTGACACCACTGGATGTTTACACAGCATGGATCCACTCGCTGGATCAGTGGGCCCAAGGGGACACTCTCAGGGTGGTCACAGGCCTCTCACAGGCAGAACAATCTGGGAACTCGGGTATTTTTTTCGTACTGTAATTTATTGCCAGTTAACATCAACTTCTGATTGTTCATCTGAGTGCTAGGGGGTGAGTGGGAAAACATAAACATCTCCATGAACAGCGGTTCTCCCCCTTTGTAATCTCAGCTTCTCATGGGTCACAGACCAGTTACAGTCTCAGTGCCCTGCTGAGGCAGTGGGTGAGGCAGGTGGCTGGGGCTGCATGGTTAGTACCAGTCCCACCAGCTGCTCTTTCCTTCTTACTGCTTTTCCATTGGCACTCCATGTCTTCATGTTTCCAGCTCAGTGTGCCCACTTAGATGGGTCCTCACCTGGTGTGAGGCGCCCACGGTCCCCGTCCCTCAAAGGATCCCTTCTTCAGTGTGGGTCACTTTCCAAGAGTACCCTCCCTCACAGGGTAGTGCCCCTGGCAGCTGCCATTCCTGCTCAAAGGCATCAGTGCTGATGGCCACGGGCTGCCCGTTCTGGTTGGCAGCACCACGAGGCAGCCAGGGCACGCAGCCCACCGCCCACAATCGCACATGGCTGTGCAGCGCCCAGCTGCTCTGCACCGCACAGCTTAAAAGTGTTAGACAAACTATTAGAATAAAACCAAACCAACAAAATAAAAAAAGCAATCTCAGTCTACCCTTGCTCTTACAGCACTAGATAGGTCAAAATATTGAAATATTAAAGTAGAACAGCACTAATACTTCAGCAGTCTTTGACATGAAATTGTGGAAAATCCTCTCATGATTTACTTCGGATTTATTTATCTGTTCTAGATTTGGGGTATTTTTCCCCCTGCAGATTTCCATTTGTTTTAGCATATATACCAACACTGGGCTGCTATTGCTATGCAAATGGTTTCATTCAGATTTCTTTTTATAGTAGCTTTTGTTTCAAAGGTTTGCATAACTTGCTAAGGAACTCACGTTTTAAAAATATACATACTGAAAACAACATTTTCTGCAGGAGGTTTCAAATAACTGTACAAAGGGGAGCTAAAAAGGAAAAAATCAATTATCCTTTTAACTGGGGTATCAGAAGTGAGACTTCTTAAATGGCTTGAAGGCTGTAATGGGTGAGTTTGTTCAGACACAGAATGCAATTTCAAACACAATGCCATTTCAAAAGGAAAAGTTTCCCTTGTTTCAGTAACATACTTTCCTGAAAAGAGACTTTATTCGTACCAGAGACACACAAACATCCTGCTTTTCCAAAGAAGCTTCCTTAATGTCCACAGTGAACTGCATCATCAATGTCCTTTGGCCTTCAAAGCTCCAGCCTTAAACAACCCTAAGACACAGTATGTGCCCTGCAGCCACAAATGCAGACTTTGGGTCTTGATGGTGCTGCATGCATTAGAGCACAGAACCTGGAACTGGGCAGGTGAACATGGCAGGCAAAACATCACACAAACACACAGCCTAGACATATGAATTGGGTTTCTAGGACAAAGGACTGGTCTTCACTAATATCAGCCATACCAGTTTTGATTTCTGGCCAGCTTGTATAAAAAATTCTGCCTTTTCTTCTCTTTTGGTTTGGTTTTTCAACCATCAAAAAGGCTTGCAATTGCATTTATATTGGGAATTCTTTTCAAACACATGACAGGCACAGAGGAAGTGTTTGCACTGAAATTCTTTGCTTACTTTCATCTGACCATTGTAGAAGAATGTACTTTTCATCTCTGAATTGCAATGTGCTCTACCATGTTCTTTTAATGATGTAGTTAGTAGTAACTAGCCAAGAGGATTCTGAAATTAGTTATTTCTACAGCTTCTGGATATGATGAAAAGCACTCAGAAATATCTAGAACCTCCTTCATATTTTACCATTCAAGACAGCATTATTATCTTCAGGAATGCAGTATTCTGTAAAGACAGCTCTGCCCATCAAATTTTACTAAAAGTCATGGAAAATTAGACATGTTTTTCCTTCCCAGAAGAATAGAACCAAGAAAAAGCTTCATGCTTCAAACAATGACTGATAGTCTTTGTAACTTCCATACATTTTGTGACTGTATAATTGAGATGTTTATTCCATTTATTGCATGTTTAATCAGACATAAAGAACAAGCAGCAATGCAGGGGCAGACAACTTCTATTCTATTCTATTCTTTCTAATATCCCATTTAGAAACTGAAGCATTCAAACCAAGGACAGCTTTGTCTCATGCAGGCATCAATGCATCCCCAGAGAATAGCAACTCCTCTCTCAATGAACAGTCAATACCCCACAAGCGTTACGAGATAACCCCCAAGCTTTCTGAGCTACTGAGACTCTACATCCTAATTTTGGCTTGATTTCAGAACTGCCACTGGCACAAGTGGAAAAGACTAGAAAAGCAGAAACAACAAAGTACTGAGTTGACTAAAAGAGTTCACAGAAAAAAAACAAAAAGCAGAACTGCTGAATGTCCCAAGTGAGCCAACGAGGTGTCTGAGAGAGCCAGAATGTATGAAACTGTAAACTGGAGTAAGAAATTCAAGGATGCTGCCTTAATGTACTCATTCCTCTCTCGAGCTTAGTCCCTCTAATTAAAAAAAAAAAAAGAAAAAAAAAGAAAAAAAAAAGGCATTTGAGATAATCATCCATCCACTGTATCCATGGATAAACAGAGACTCCTAAGGGGAAGAAATACACAGAGATCCAGATGATACCAAGGGAAGATCTCAGCTTCTCATGCTCTGGATAACATCCTCCACTTTCCATATGCAGCAAGGGAGCACTATTCAGTAGCAAGACTTCTATTCACCTACACAATATACCTGGTGTTAGTAAAAGAGTAAGTGCTCTTCTACCCACCCACCACAGCAGATCATAGAGGAGAACACTGCTACCCTCCAACTAAGAGAAAAAAGCCCAGAGGAGGTAGTTATGCCAAAGCAGAGTATTAAAAACATACATCACAAATAGGCTGAAGCTGACAATCCAGAAACTAATACTTAAGTATTTACCACAGGAATATAATTAGTCAGCCAAGTAGGAATCTGCCTGTCTTCACCACTTCCATCTTTCCCCCATCTCTTCCCTAAAGCATACCATTTTATTAGCATAGATAGATGCCCAATCACACTAGATATTAGAGGTGCCTTGCTACTATATTTCAGCTGCTTGCATAGTGACATAATCTACTTACCAACTCCACGGCTACAAATTTCATAGACAATCAAAAAAAAGAAACCTTAGAGTCAAAGCAAAGCATCTGACTTGACAATTTTCAATATAATGTAAATAATGCTACATTTTAGCAGTTCTCATCAGTCACACAAAAGAAGCCAAAGCTCTGTGCAATAAGCAGCGTGTGGCACTGCTAGGAGAGAGATTTTACACTAGTTACATACATCAGCAGGAAGCAGTGTAATACCCTATTCAGAGATTTCCCTGCATCTAGAGCGACAATACACAGAAGATGTGGCAGAGCACTTGCAATCAGAAATCAAGGCTTAAAGAAGTATATGCTTAGGAAATAAGCACTGTTTTAAATGCTATTTCAGAAAGCTCATGGAATTTTTAAAAATGGCATCATAATGAAAAGTCATTTAACACGAGGAAGATTTTTCAGTATTGATCAGCCCAACTACAAAATTCCCTCTAGTTCTGGATTTCATACAATTACATTGCATATGATTGAACTATCTAATGAATAATTAAGTGGCAGAATGGTATAATCAATATAATGAAATAAAAAGCAGAAGTAAATATTGGTTAGTCCAACAAGTTACACAAAGCTGTGTATTCAAAACCAACACTGTATATTCAAAACAAATATGCAGACTGACAGTGGAGCACTGCATTTATTAAAACTTTATGAATAGACAAGAAATAGTCTTGTAACTTCTTCTTGGTGTCAACCCAGTATCAGTTGATAAGGTGGAAGTTTCCAAGAATATCCATGATTTGCCTTTAGTGCTCTTCTGCATATGTGTCATCGATACTAAACCTCATTTTTGCTTCCCTCCCCATAAGACTGCACAAAAATTTCATTTGTAATCTGGTGCCCCTAACCCTGCCGTTAGCCATAACCTGAAGTATGAATCAAATAAATCACCCCATACAGAACACTTCATAAGCACCTTGCAGCCATCAAACCTAAACCTGCAGACCCTGGCTGTGTGATCAATGAATTTAATTCTTTATGATGTTGTTCGTAATACTAACCTAATCTCATCCTGGAAAACAAAGCATACACCACTATCTTCTTCTGACATGACAGGCTTGCAGAAGCTGAAAAATTTGCCACTAAAACTTTCCAAAGCTTAAACTCATGCTTAATTCTATGGAGAATAATTGACAAAACATCCATAACTCTCTCAAGCAAACCAGAACACCATCTCTCTAGAAAAGTCATCATAGTTTTGGTATTTCTCCTTCCTTCCATGTTGCCTAAAGCTCTTTCTTCACTCCATCCATACTGTATTTTCAAACCAAGAATACCAAGGCAGATATCTTTTCCTAGTCTCGAAGAAATGCTCAAGTTTAAAGAAAACATATTGCCTCCTGACTAGATGAGTTATTTTAGAATCACTTCAGCATTGTTAGAGCCTATGTTCTGACAAACAAAGGAAAATTCCATTCACAGATCAAAAAATAATTGTATAATTTGGAAACTATTTGTTTCTTAGAAAACAATCAGTGGAACAGTCCTGCCAATGTAGGAGTAAAATTACCAGAAGCACTCAAGTGCTGTACTCTTAGGTATTTAACTGACTTGTATGTACAGCTCACACAATGCAGTCTCTAGCTGTTTTTGAGATCATGCATACATGCATTAGAAATACAGTCTTCAATTTTGTGTTTAAAAAAAACCTGTAAATTACCCATTTCCATACATGAGCTTAAAGGCACTCATTTTTATATGTCAATACCAGCAAGGCTACTACTCAAGCGTTCAAAACGTTCAGTCTTTCCAATGGGCTCCTTGAACACAGAGCTATGATTTCCTTCACTGGATATTCTAATACCTCCACACCAGTAGTCATCTTTTTTTTTTTTAAGCTGGCTTTTTGCATCAAGTTGTCAGCTATGACATAAAACTCGTGTACATGTGAAATTAAGACCACACATTGTAACTGGCCAAAGGCAGTGCACAGTATTGCAGGAAATAAAATCAGTAATATGTGGTGGCACAACTTAGTTACTTTTTCATAATAATTAGGTTATTCAAACAGTTAGACCAGACTACACAGAATGGACATTAGGTGCAGTTATACAGGGTAAGATTGTCATGAAGGCATTTTACAGCTAATCAGCTTGGAAGGTATGGACTACATACATGCTATCCAACTTCTTCCAGTTCAACATTTATTTTTCTTTTTGCCTCTCCATACCAGAAGCAGAATAATTTTACGTAAGGAAAAATATTAACTTCTTAATTAAGTCCTGTCCTTTCAACCAATGGAGCAGTAACCTATGGGCTACTCAAATCGTTTTTAAAAATTCAAGAATTAAAAAAATAATGCCCAGAAGTAAATAAAATCATATTCCACACAACAAAAGTAGTATTTTGACACTCCTGAAAAAGAAATCAGAAAAGTCACATTTAATTTCTACAATAAACACTGTGTTAACTATTCAAGTCATTAGTACACAGAAACGCAAAAGCTGTGCTGAAAAACTGTTACCATCAACTCCAAAAGGAAGCAGATTAGGATCATGGTTTGCAGTATCAGAGTGTTTTTTGACTGCAAGAGAAACCAAATTTAGACCCAGTTACATAAAAAATACTAATAGCCTTAACACTTTTAATCAGCATAAGAGGTTTAGAGATACACAAATGATTTAAAGTCTGTTGACTAGTTTTATACTGCTTTTGCAATATTGTGCATTAGTAAAATCAGGGAGATTATGAAAGAAATACTAAAGCATAATAAAATTACATAAAACATAAAAAGCAGGCTATGCAGAATGACTCTGAACATAGATATTACGAGAAATTTTACCAGAGTATGTCTAAAACATAACTCCTCTATAGATTCTTGCAGCATGGAGATTACTCTAACCAGGTAATGCATCTGAATTACCTGGTAGGTTCAGAAAATAGGTTGGACTCTTTATAAATGCAGTATTAACTTGTGTGATGCCACAAAGGGCAAAGAATAAAATGCTTACTATCTTCATACTGTTGCAAACTGCTGATCCATGACTAGCACAACAGCATAAAGCAATCTGGCAGCCTTTCAAATGCCAAGTCTGGCACTGTGATGGGCAATATGCTCCGCCAGCTGTGCAACTCCTTCAGGAGCTGCAAAACGCCAGAAAAAGTAATTCCCTGATGATTTTTCAGAGAAGTTCATTACTATGTCTTGCAGAGCACCTGCCAATAATTTAGGAAGCATTGATTACATAATGCTCAGGGTTTTTTTCTCCATGAAAGTTAAACGAGTTCTCTGAAAACAACCGAAGATACAATATTGCCCTTACAGAAATAATTACTTGGACATGCCATGCCTGTTGTCCCAGACATGTAGTAAAATTACAAAATGAGTGGCAATGTTATCATATCCAATATCACACTTTTTGATGTGTAATCCACACCATGAAAACATTTTCAGGTTCACATACTGAAGTATATGCAACAGGCTAGTTAGGTAAATGTGGGTAACCTTTTTTTTTGCTGACCATTTTTTTTTATTTGACAGTTCACTGCAGTGACATCAGCAAGCATTTCTGAGATGCCTGTTCCTAGGCATCATTGCGTCCTAGGTAGATATGGAAATTAAATGGCTGACAGTCCTACTAAGTTTTAGTGATGATTAAGTTCTATGTCCCATTTTTTCCTTCCAAGGATCTTCCAAAATCCTCTAATACAATTTTACTAAACAATTTGAGCATTATCGCTGATAAAAACATATTGCCTACCTGCCTCAGGATTATTTTTGAGAAACTTTGGTAATAACTGTTGAAATGAGCACACTATAAAACTTATAGAGATGGACTTAAAGGACTAAAATCCGCACACTTTGAAGCAACTATTGTAAAATAAAGTATACTGGAAAATAAGGTGTGATACCTGGTCAGTCGCATTTTTGTTCTTTCTTCAAAAATATAAACAGCTGGAGACGAAGCAGCTCTCTGGATTAGATTAACTGCAATGGTTTTACATAAAACTACAACCTTAAACACCAATAAAAGGTTATCTTTCAACCTCTAGGCTATTAATGATCTCTTTTATTTGCTAGAACTCAGTGATCTAACTGCCTCACTCCAAATTAGAGTTCTTGTTCTTATTTAGAGCCATAAAGCACTTGAGTAAATGACTGTGCTGTGTATCACAACATGGTTCAGAACTGGTGAGACAACTAAACAAGACTTTTTGCAGACAAGGCAACTGAGTTAAGTAACAACTTTAAAAAGGTATCAATGAAACCACTTGAGAAATCGATCACTCCAAGAACTGTTGCTTAACAACCGTGTTGCTAAGAGTTCATTCTTCACACCTATATATATTTTCCTATAAACTAATTAGCCACAAACAAAGGAAAAAAATATTTTTTGTGGCATCTAAAAATAGAAACCTTCAACACTTTGAAGATGGAATTTTTATTTACTTGCAAAAGTTCTGACACCATTATTGACATTAAATGTTATGCTTTATTTTCTACATCTTAAATACCAGCAAGGGCTTGGTAGCCACTACTACACAACATGATGAATGCTCTCCATTGGCTTCCCATGTAATTTTCCAGAGTGAGTTTTACAAAAACTGGTATCAACCTTGGGCAAGTTCAACAGAAAAGTTGTGGTTTGGGGTG
>VZTT01067015.1:873-23133 GCA_013400855.1 Buphagus erythrorhynchus
AGATCCCAAATATCATATTTTTAGAAGTAGATTTGTTTGCTTCTCCAGGTCAAGGATTTGCCACAATCAAGGAAGATCTCAATCAGTACAACTAGACAAGATAAAAATTGTTCCACAGAAAGAGAAAAGGGACAGGCAGCTCACACAAAATAAAGGCTAAAAAGAAATGTGAGAGATAAAGATAGCAGTATCAATGGAGTTAGAAATTTTAAAATACATGAGTTATTAATTTATTAAGATTAAACAAACAGTGAAGACAGAAGTCCATGTGTACAAAGCCAATTTACCATAACAGCTTAGGAAAATTTATGGACCTGGAGGAATTCAAGCACTGCACCAGCCATGAGGCAATAAGAAACAAACAAATGCATGTCCTAACAGCAGATGCCTTTTTCCATGTAAAGCCCTTTTTCTGGACATCACAAAACTCCTACACAGCACCCGGAGGGAGGCTTTGCAGATATGACACCTAGATTAAAATCTGAGAAGTGAAAATTCCATTAACACAACGACTTTCCATGCTATTTTCACAAGACGTTAAAAAAAAAAAAAAAAAAAAAGGTATTTGTAAGCCCTAGAGCTACCACAAGTACCAAAGGTTTTACGTAAGCTTTTCCTGTGAAAAAAGTATCCCATTAAATGTGGTTTGAGATAACTTATCATCATCAGCTGTGGATACAAGATCAAGTCTAGCACGAATCTACAACACTGCCAAAGGGACCATCCCACCCACTCGCAAAGGATCCTCCTCCTCCTTACACCAGCAGCTATAATAAAGATTTGCATAAATAACTCCTTTCGTCAGATCAGCTCATACCAGCACAAACTGAGACTAAAGGATGAGCAGTAGGATTGGGACAAGGGGCTCCCACTGGAGTGAGCTCCCACACCCCTTCCCACTGGAAAGAAACTACTAAAAAAATGAGATGACGTGGCACCTCTGCTATGAGAAGCAAAGCAGGAGGGGCCATTTTATTAACACCACAAGCAATTCCAGAGGCGGCCCTGGTGTGCTTCATTTTCTAACCTGGCTGCCTGCACAGCTATCAGCAGCTAAGCCTTACTGTAAGCATTCCTGTCACTAAAGAGTGGATGGTTCCATGCAGAAAGCTCTTGGCAGAGCACGGTGCAAGTTTCTTTTTATTACCCAGGCAGACACTGGTCTCACAACTGCTGGAATGAGATAATTTTTCCTTTTACCAACCCAGAAACTGTCATATCCTTCGTGCCAACTGTTGGCTGATCTCTGCTGGAATGACAGAGATGCCCCCATGCCTGGGGGCAAAGAGCTCTGTGGGTTCAGGCACAGCAATCACTAAGGGAGAGCTTTCTTTTGCTCCAGTGGGGAAGGGAGAAGCAAGATGACTTTGCAGAATATGCTGCAAATTAGGTTTAAGGCTGCTATAATTTCCATCTAACCTAAATATTTTCATGGAGCTGCTATTAGGGAAATCCATGACTTTAGGAACGAGTCTTTAAGAATAAACAAATCCCAAACACTCTCTTTGCTTGGCACATTCTCATGGCTCTTCAGCCAGCAGCTGTGCAGGAAAGGGCATAGGCTTTACTAGGAGGACTTGGAACTTAGACTCTCTTCTTCAAAACCACAGAGCTACCACGCCATTACACTGCAAAAAGGCACTTGGAGTGCTAGGAAAACACAGACTGGCTGGAAATGGACTAAATACTTGCTCCAGGGTTGTCCACGTGATGATTCTTTCAGTTTTTCCTACAACCATCCCAAAAGAGATTGGGAAGAATACAGCAACTGCAATACATGGACTAGAATTTCCATTAAGTTCACTGTAAGACGTGGTGGACCAAACTATTGCAAACATGCAGAACCCTCACAGCAGCCAGCAGAAAACATCCATGGAGATAATCCTGCCCAGCCTAGACACTGGAATGTATACACAGCCTTAACCAAGAAAAACAGGGGGAAAAACGACCTAAAAACCCAATGGATCTGGAAAGAACTACAGATTTTTTTTTCTCCTGCAACTCCCACAACTCACTATAAGCCATGCTGATTTCAAACCACCTGGCTGCCATGTTTGAAAACCTGCATGTACCTATGGCTGTCACCTAAAGCAACTCAAAAAACACTTCTGAGGTTCTGCTACAGTTTCTCTCCTTTTCGCTGGAAAAGTTCTCTGCTCAGAGTGGCAGAAGAATGTAAAGACATGAAAATGTCCAGTCTGAAACACAGTAAAAACGGGAAGTTATTATGCAGATCCATTCAGGAAAAAAAGTGGGAAGTTTTGGGGTTGCTTTTTCACAACACAGGATTTCTTAACCTCTTGCACAGCAAAACAAAGTTGGAGTAGAATATGCACAGGAGTGCATAGTTTTAAATATAATAATGTCATGAGATTGGCAAACTTGCTGCTCAATTTTGCTTCATCTCCTCAGCAGTCTCACACTATCATCCAGTATATTATAAACCTATTCCTATCAAAAAATAAAATAGCTTAGTAAATACAGCATTACAAAAATAAACTGTTTAGAAAACTTACAGAAATATATTCATCAGATCACAGCTGACTATACTGGACAACAAACCTGGCATTACGTAGCTGTGGCCTAGAAACACCCCAATTAAAATCAGGTTCTCAATTTTTTCAATGAAAAGTTTACTTTTGTTTTTAAGCTGTCTATCATCACTGCCAGACCAACCAAACTGCTTCTTAAATGCTAAATGACCCTGTTGCAGACATTTCCAGTAAGGCAAGTTAGGAAACACTTTTTTTTCACTCCCCCCATCTAGTTAAGACTTTTAAAGGCTTTTTTCATTCATCAGTTCTTCCTCGAGACATGACAGGAATTGAATGGTATCAATAGTGACTAAAACTGCAGCAGTGTAGTGCAGGAAGTTACAGAATCACTTGGGGTTGGGAAAGCCCTAAGATCATCAAGTCCAACCATTAAACCAGCACTGCCAAGGCCACCACTAAACCACGTCCCCAGGTGCCACATCCACACGTCTTTAAAAGCCCCCCAGGAATGGTGACTGCACCACTGCTCTGGGCAGCTGTGCCAGGGCTGGACAACCCTTTTGGTAGAGAATCCCTTCCTGATATCCAATCTAACCTTCCCTTGGCAACTCTTGAGGTCATTTCCAAGTTATCACAGCCCAGTAAATAACTTCTATTCCAGTGACACCCAACAACCCTAAATCACGGATTAAACTTTTGACTGTATCACTGAGAGATTCAAATCCTTGGTGGCAAGAGCTCCCAGCTCCAGGCTGGGAATATCAGTATTAGCACAGAGGAAAAACAAGCAGGAGAAAAATAAAGTCAGGTTTATTTACTTGTGTTGGTACCCACAGTAACTTCACGCATCACAGATGATTACCAGCCTAATTGTCCCAACATTTAGGGATTATACTTGAGATGCAATTTCACTGCTAAGTGATGCTGAGAATCTTCTAAGCTTGAAAAATAACCAAGGTTCGTTCTCTCCCTGCACTGACTTTGGGTTTAAATTAAAGAATGGTTAGATCACTAAAACAGATCTTTTCTATATAGTTTAATTAATGTCTATCTGCCTTTTTCTAAGAATAGAACTTAAAATGCCAGTGATATTAGTGAACTCAGTGATTATATCATCTGATGCAGTTTCTTTTACTCATTTCATACTCTGTGTTCACCTGTACATATTATTATCCTCAATAAGGATATTTGAGCACACAAGGATATCTGAATTCCAGCCTTTTAACCAAGCCTAGGTAAGATACCAGAAGACTCCCTGAGTAGAAATAAATCCCTGGCTTAATAAAGAGACCAAGAATAGCATGAATTCTGCCCTTCAAGACTCAAGGAAAAAGATGAAGAGATTACACTCTTCAGTTGACTGAACTTGTAGTCAATAGATAAAATACTGGAATTAAATCTCCCGGAGTTTAAAACATCACCACCCACAACCACTGGATAACAACGTTCAGTTTTCATTTTGAGAAAAATCTCATATCTAGCTTGAAAATAATTTGGATCGTGTGTGAACATAGGGATTTCTACTGCCAGCAATCACCAGAAAAGTCCCTGAACTTTGACTTTCCAAATCTGCCACAGTTCTGGTGGAGCAGCCCATTTCAGCACTGCTCACTTCTCATTTCCAAAAGAATTTTCTTGGGATGGGACAGATCCTTTTTAAGTAGATTAGAGGAAAGCAGCACATCTATGAAAATTCTCTGTGCTGTATTTTGGAAGCATCACAACCTCAGTAGAGTATTTCTGTTTGACTAATGCACATATGGAAAAACTTAACGAAGGCCAGGAAGTGGATCAAGGCCTTCCACGATTTCACAACAGTGCAAGGATGCTCTTCTATTCCACAATATCTGTAATAATTCCACTCAGGGGAAGCCATAAAACCAGACTGAGTGATTATATGTAAAGATATACATTGCTAATGTAAGCCATAAACACGTCTTTAGTACTCATCAGCACCGTAACCTCACACCCAGTAAAAGTTCACCCAAAAAACTGATGCCTGTAAAAGAATTTAAAGCAGACTCTGTTCAACAAAACAGACTGAAGTTCCCTCATGCCAAATTGATGTCAGGTTTGGAGATTTTTCCACCAAAACTCTATGGAAAATGCCTCCTGCTTCCAGGTGGGAAAACTTCCACAGCTTTCCTTTCGGAATTAAACTTCTCTCACTGACAGTGCAACTCAAGGAATGCAGAAGACAAGATACTGATCTGGGAAAATAAGGAAGTATCAGCCTGATAAGTGCTGGTTATGTGGAGAAACGCAGTACAGGTCAAACATTTGACCCTGGATTACATTAGGGAATAATTCCTTATTTTGGATCAATACACATAATTCATGCGAAAAGATACAGCAGTTCCCAGGCCAAAATTACTTCCATACTTGGCAGCTTCCAAACCCTGTAGCAGAAACCAGGATTTTTAGAAGACAAAATTGAAAGTTAGCAATAGTACACTGTCACATAAGAGTAGAGTGGGAATTCATTCATCAATTCCTTATTCACAGGTCAATTTACCTAACCCCAGTTTTTACCTCCAATTTAACACTCTGTGTTAAGAGCATCTCTTTACTAACAAAACTTTCAACTGCAGAACAGGCTAGGAAATTGCTGTTTAAATATAATTACCATAATAGCCAAATGCTGTTTAAACTATGTACCCACAGAAAAGGATTCCAGAAAAATACAGGTCATGTCCTAAGTGGAGTTACAATGTTTTTTCAGGCACCTTCCCAGAGCTTGAGCATGACATTATGAACCCAGCCAGACTCAAGAAGAAAGGCAGGGAAGACCAAGGAAAACACTACCAAATTCAAACTGACCAGAGCATAATTTTTACCCATGAAGACCCTGTCCTTTTCCAAGAACAGCAGAAGGTGCCAGAAGAGGAAGAGCAAGTGCTATTAGCCAGTCTGCTCCTGCAGTTTAAATTCAGACATGCAGGCTGCTGTCCTCAACTTAAATAGATGGTTGTGCTCCTTGATTTAAATTGATCCAGGAAATAATTTCTCAATGATTATGCACACTGAGTTGCAAGTAATGACTGAAATAGCAACTACCTAAAGCAACAAACCACTCTACAACTTCAGTGCTCCTCTCCTCCTTCCAGTAACTGGTGTATTATGGAATTCAGAGCCAGTGAACTTTACAGCTCCCTCTTCTCACAAAATTTACAAAATTACATCTGGGTTTACAGGTTTATATTAACACACAATTAAAGTTAAACACTGGCTTGCTTTGGAACAAGTCACCATCCATGTAAGTGATGGAATCAGTGCTACCCACACCACTTAATCTCAGCAAAAAAATCAAGATCAGATCACAAAATCGATGGTGGTGACAAACCTGATCATTCTTCCAGCAATCTGATAAAAACGTAATTAATATACCGAATTAAAAACCATATTCTTTACCATGAAAAAAAAAATCAAGCACACTGTACATGATGCCTGGGCAACAACATTTATCCCAAGGAAAACTCTGCTTCAATAACTAGTTAGTCTTTAAACCAGTAACTAGTAATTAAAGGCTGGAAAACTTTTATTAAACTCACAGGCTGTGCAGCCACATACACAGCAAATGATCCACAATATGATGATGTTAACACCTCCTATGAAAATTTTATATTCTTAATGCTCCTGTAAAATGCCATCCCAGAATAGGCTGAACATCAGAGCACTACAGGTTCTGCCAGGTTGGGCACACCAGGGAACCTGAGCAATTAGCATTTCACCTTCCTCCTTCTGCCAGTGAATAAACCTGTCTAATCTCTTAAATAATGTCTCTATTTTAACTGGAGCCTAAAGAGATTTCTCCTGATACTACAGCACTTGTGCTTTTACCTGGGGAGTAAGAGATATCACAACTCATAATTCCTCATAACTTCATAATTTTGTGATTTTTTTTTTACTCCTCTCACCTCTGACATTTTTCTTTCTCACGAGTTAACTTTATCAGACACCAAAGAAGCATTTTATAGTTATGTATTGAATCTGTAGGCAACTTTATTTTCTACAGAAATATTTTGCTCTGTAAATACTGAATTTCAGCACTCACAGAAAAATCCTAGACTACAGAAGTGACGTAAACAAGAGGGAAAATGCCTGTCAGAACATGAGGTTGTCTAGAAACATCCAGAAAGTCCACACAAACAAGCAGAGGGGAAAAAATATTTTCCACTGGCCACTGGCAAGGACAAAAAGCAAAACTGAGAGCATTTCTATACGCAGTGTTCAGCTGAGAGGAAAAGAGTGGGTCAGCTCACTGGTCAGGCAGGGTTTGAATTCCCTGCTCATTTTAAAAACTGTTGGAAGTATTGATCAATACTGAAAGTCATCAGCAGTTACAGAGCCAGCCCCTGCTCACCTTCCCATACCTACAGGTAAAGCAATTACAACAAGGAAAGTGATTGGCTATGTCAAAATACTGAACTACAGCTAGAAATGCCAACAATTTAAGCTGAAAAAACTACATTAATGCTTATTATTGGTGCAAAAAACCTTCAAGTCACAGTTCTACAACTCTTCCACCATTTGGGTCTGGTTTGGATGGCTTTGAACTGCTTAGACCTCAGCAGAAGGTATCCTCACCCTGTAAAGGGAACAGAGCTTGGGCTCAGGGAACGTAATACTAAAAATAAACCTTTTCATTAGTCATGACTGATCTCAGCTTGAACATGAGATTCTTCAAGAGCTGGATGCATCTACAAAGACATTTATGAACCTCTAAGGTACAGATCTGAGTCATCAGTTTCATGTGGTTGGAGGAGAAACAGAGAACCAAAATTCACCGGCCACAAACACATGTTTTTTCCTGTTACAAAAGTCTCAGCAATCACAGGAGCTGGAATTCAGGTTATTTTCCACCTGAGGTTTTTTGTTTGTTTGTTTAGGCCTGTTGTTTTTAATCTTCTGGACTTTAACCCAAAAAGTTTGCTACATGTGTTTTCTTTACCTTCTTACTAAGGTTTTGCAAGATTTGAAAACTTCTTTCAGAAGTTTCAGAGTAAACTTCTTTCAGAGCAGACCACTACAGCAGTGCATTTCAGTCTGGCCAGGAACTTGCTGTTACATCCTCATAACTAGAAAGCAAAAATATTGCATTCTCACTTTAAAAGCCTACGAGTCACTCATATTTTACTATCAAACTATCTTTCACTAAGTTTTCTTCCCTTAGTTTAATGGAAATACAGAAAACCAATGAAAAAATAAAATTATCTCCAGTGTATTTTAACAAATCAATTGGATCTATCCCTGATCCAGGACACTTCCTAGGAAAGGGGCAACAGTTATTCAGCCTTCACCATATGACACCACTCAAGGCATCAAACTGGAGAAGACTGAATTCTCTGAACAACCGAAGTTGACTGTGAAATAGATAAAAGTGAGTTGCAGTGAAAAAGTGACACCAAGTAAGAGGTTGTTAATGGTATTTAATTATCAGTTAAGAAACCGATCTTAATTTATATTCTTAATAACAACCTTAGCACAAGAAATAAACAAAATACTAATTAAATCCTGAAGTCAAACATACGAAACATACTGATCTTCCTCTACAGAGATTCCATACAGGAAAACTTGAAGGACTGAAAATTTGAGCAACAGAAACAGGATGAACATTCCTTATTGAAGTATGTGAACAGAGGAACACAGCAAAAAGCTCTTGCTAGTTCTCTGAAGTGGGATTTCAGCCGTACAAAACAGTGACAGAAGGACCTGAGCATTACCAAATACAAAATGCCATGAGGCTGATGCAGCCACTGGAACCCACAGCCCCAGGATAAAGTAATCTGGCAATAAAAAAGGGTACATGGCTGCCATTGCACAGAGCACAGCACTTCACCTCAGGAGAACTTCAAACTGGAGCAGGTACAAAAACAGGCCACTAAAAAAGTCAGGATGAAGTGCTTCTCTCAGAGCAGAGCAAGAGTTTCTGGTTCTGTTCCCAAGCAAAAAAAACCCAAGTTGGAGCAAGGCATGCATTACCTTCTATAACTTTATTCCCTCCTTGTCCAGAAAGAAACAAAGTGATGGAGCTCATCACTTCCTGCAGGAGGGCAGAGAAGGGAGAGGAATGAAGTCCATGTCCCTGTCTCTGTGCATGCCTAAAGACACCAGCACTCGTTTGTGTCACTGGAGTGAAGCCACTGCCAGTGTTGGGGCAATCCCTAGGCCAGCCCCATGTGAGGCATCTGGGAGCAGCCTCCCCTGAGGCTCCATTCCTTTGGGGAGGAACCTTGGAGAGGCAAAGAATGGATCTGACAGGGCAATCTCAGGCAATGGGCTGGGTTGATCATTTTCCAAGTTGGATTAGCTGAAACCTCTCAATGCACCAGTGCCTCTGCACAGGCAGAGCATCTCTGGAAACACCAGATGTTTCAACAAAAAATTTCCTCTTGGATCAATTCTCTTCCCAAAGGCACAACCTACCATGCAACATAGACTGAGCCAGCCACTATTACCAGACCAATTCTTTGATTTCTACCCACAGTTTCTAAACTAAATACCCAAGTCAGTCTTCTTGCTGGTACAAACCAATAGACAACAACTCCAGCAATCTGAAAAATAGGAGAACTATTTCTTTTCATTAAGACAATCCTCACTTACTGTCTGGAAAGGTCCTTGCAAACATGCAGGTAGCTGCAGCACTGGTAAAACTGACAGAAACTGGATCCAGCACTAACTAATCCTCCAGTACTACCACCAAATGCAAGAGGAATGACACTGGCATTCAGTGGAAGAAGATTCTCTGCCATAGAAATAAAGTTCATGTTTTTCAATAGACTACTGATCCTCAACTAGAGCATGACCAGAAAGGCCTTTGAAAAATACTTTTTGTTTTGCTTGTTTAGGCTTTTTTTAATTAAAAGTGAGGTTATCATATGATTTCAGTGTTCTGAAAAGTTTCAATGTCAGTTCAGCATCACTTAAGCAGGTAAGATGTCACTAGACATCTAATTTCTTCCCTGGTCAGCAGTGATTAAAGTTTTACAATCCATAACTTTAAAAACTTTACATAATATTTTAAAACTTTACATTTAAAACTATACAACTACTTAAGGCATGTGTTTAAATCATGTTTAATTCCTCTGCTGCTCCTCCCCGAGTACTTTGCCTGCAAGACCACAACTCCCAACAACAAGTAATAATATTTAATAAGCTGTATATTCATTCCTACATACATGAGGGCAGAGCCTCTCCTTCAAGGTTAAAGTGGTTTCTTTCTAGCTATGCCAGCAAATCCATTTAAACTGTAGTATAACCAGAATTCCCAATGTCATAGAATCATGTAGGCTGGAAAACATCCTCTAAGATCAAGTTCTTCCAGACAAGCATCATTTTGTTCTACATATAAGACAACCTTTAGCTCTATGTGCATGTTCATCCCACAGAGTGTTATGGTCTTGTCCCAGCAATTTTCAAGATTTCCATCTTCAGTCCATCCCCAAAAAGCCACCCTCCCATATATTTCTTATTAAACTTCCTCTTTTTGACAGACTGATCTTAAATCACAGGTCAAAGCCTCTCCTTTCCAATTCAGACTGTATTCCAGCTCTCTCCCAGATCATGGAACAAAAAGTTAGCAAGCAAAAACCAAAACTTCCATAGCAAGACAGCACATTAGGACCAGAATCCCTCAGACCAAGGTCAGCACACCAGAGAACAACTCCATTGCTGGGATTACAGTGCTTAAAAGCAGATAAAATTGTTTTCACTGATGACAAGCACTTTTAAACAACATCTTAGAAACAGCCAAATGCAAGGTCATGCGTTTGTAAAATACCAGCCCAGCAACAAAAATGGGAATTTGTATCAGGGAAGGCATTAAGGACTTTGGGCAGCACTGCAGATGCCACGTGAACGTTAATTCCTGACACGAGTCTGCAGCAAAAGGGACTAATGGGAGCCTTGGAAAGGAATATCAAGGAGAAAGACAATACTCTGTGTTTATATCGCATCACTGAGATCAGTAATGGACTGTCACCCCTCTCCTCAGGGACCAACACTTTAATAAGATTTTAAAAGCCAGAAATGCCAGTAGAAATAACTACAAGATCATCAGAGACTTGAAAGAGGCACCCTAAGGGCAAGCTGTTTTAACAGGAAAGGTAAAGGGATGGCTTAATTATCACCAAAGATCACCAATTAGAAAAGAAACCAGTCCTTTTTCACATCTAACACTGAAAATATACGGAAAAACAAAACAATTTGGAGTTCAGGTAAAAACCTGCTTTTAGAGGTTTTCTTCATTTTGGAAAGTGGAGATAATTGAAAATATTAATAATTAACAACTAAGGCAACTCTGTCACTTGTTGATAGCAGATGAGTTCAGGATACATCAATCAAAGGTCAGTAAATGCAGCACAATCAATGATCAGATGAGTCTGGACAGCCCATGATGACCTCGTTGTGCTGTGACCCCAGCAGTCCTCCTAAATTCCAGCACCAAGGATGGCTTATCCAAAAGGTGTACCAAAAACATCACACCTAAATCACAACAAACTTGACTGTCAGCAACTAGAGGAATTCCACAGGCTGCAGCTGCATGCCATATGGCCAACAGAGGATGGGATGAGTTGTTACAACAGCACAAACCGACGGCTGTAACAGCTCCTGCCAAGCCCCAAATTCCTAAAGGCAGGCGATTAGGGCAGCAGGTGACATCTTTTCCCTAAAAGAGCAGGTGACACAGCCCAGCATTCCAGAGGTCAGGGGCAGGAGAGGATGCCCAGCTGCCAAAAAACACAGAGCCCACAGGCACCTGACAGAAGCAGGGCAGGGCAGGAGGGGCATTGACCCTTCTCCTCGTTTCACCCAGTAAGTGACCAGCCTCTCCCACACCAGGACCTGTTCTTCCTCCAAATCTGGGCTCAGCTTCTTCTCTTTAGCTGCAACTTTCCTTTGCCCATACCTCGTGCTAAAGCTACCCTCAAATCTGACTCTGCAGGCCCTCCCTATCTAACTCATCACCCTAAACCTGCAAGCCCAGACCCTCTGCCCCACGCAACTCCCCCCAAATCTCTTCATGAACCACTTCCCCAAACACAGCCCCAAGTGATGGTGCCCTGTCCCTGAACTTCCTGCCCCACTAACACCCCCAAGTCCTGCAGGACAGACCTCCGTCAAACGCAGCCCTCCAAACCCTGCTGTAGATAACCCTCTCACACATAGCCGCCCCAAGCTCTCCTGCAGAGACCCTCCTCACACACGGGCCCCCAAAATCTGCTGCACAGAGCCCTCTCACACACAGAACGCCGCTCACACACAGCTCCGGTCCCACTCCCACCGCTGCGGCCTCCCCGCGCAGGCCTCAGCGCGGGGCCAGCGCGGGGCCCGACCTTTAAGCACACAGGCCCTGCCGCCCGGCCACCCCCAGACCCGAGCCCGGAGCATGTTCCAGGCGCGGTGCCGAGCCCGGCACTCACTCGGGCAGGTAGGTAGAGGAGAAGCTGCTCCAGCGGTGCAGGCTGTAGCCCAACACGCGGCTCTCAGCACCCGCCGGACCCGCCGCCGCCGCCATCTTGTTGTCAGCAGCGGCCCCGGCAGCGACCGCGGGGGGCGGGGCCAAGCTCT
The DNA here is from genome assembly GCA_013400855.1 of Buphagus erythrorhynchus. Classification (NCBI taxonomy): domain Eukaryota; kingdom Metazoa; phylum Chordata; class Aves; order Passeriformes; family Sturnidae; genus Buphagus; species Buphagus erythrorhynchus. The sequence continues at coordinate 12,939 of VZTT01067015.1, forward strand.
TAAAGGGGCCGCGCTCTTAAAGGGGCCGCGCCGGCGGGGGTGGGGGCAGTCTGAGGGGGCTCGGGAGGCGGCTGAGGGGAGCTCCGTGGGGTTTGGACGCTTTTCCCTGGGGCTGAGGTGCCGTGCGGGGTTCAGGGGGTGCCCTGTGGGGCTCAGAGGGCTGTGGGTCTGAGGAGATATCCTGAGGGGCTCAGAGGATGCTTCATGGAGCTGAGGGGCTGTGAGTCTGAGGGGATGCTCAGAGGGGCTGTGTGTCTGAGAGGACGCCCTGAAGGGCTCTGAGGATGTCCCATGGAGCTGAGATGTCCTGAGGGGCTCAGAGGATGCTTCATGGAGCTGAGGGGCTGTGAGTCTGAGGGGATGCGCAGAGGGGCTGTGGGGCTGAGGGGATGTCGTGGGGGGCGCGGGGGGGTNTGCCGTGCGGGCTTCAGGGGGTGCCCTGTGGGGCTCAGAGGGGCTGTGGGTTTGAGTAGATGTCCTGAGGGGCTCAGAGGATGCTTCATGGAGCTGAGGGGCTGTGGGTGTGAGGAGATGTCCTGAGGGGCTGTGGGTGTGAGGAGATGTCCTGAGGGGCTCAGAGGGTCTCTGGGTCTGAGGGGATGCTCAGAAGGGCTGTGTGTCTGAGAGGACGCCCTGAGGGGCTCTGAGGATGTCCCATGGAGCTGAGGTGGCCTGAGGGGCTCAGAGGGGCTGTGGGTCTGAAGGGATACCCTGAGGGGCTCAAGGGATGTCTCAAGGGTTTGAGGTGAGCTGGGAAGTTTGGGGAATGCGCTGTGGGGCTCAGGGGGTGCCCCATGGGGCTTGAGAGGGATGCCCTGAGGGGCTCGGGTGGGCTGAGGAATGTTAATTACCAAGAGAAATGTTCATTCCTTGGCTCCATGTGAGTGGGTGATTGGGAAAGGGATCAAGAGAAATCCAGTGGGGTTCGATCCTACACTGGCTCCTGGAATTATAAAATTGTTAAGGTTGGAAAAGACCTTTAAGAGCATCAAGTCCAGTCATCAACACAGCGCTAACAGGACCAGCACATAAGCTGGGGAGTCTTTGACAAGCTTCTCTCTGTCTGACGCTGTTGTATAGGGCTTTTCCTGAAGAAGGGAGATGTTTTCACCCAGAGCTGCCACCGAAGCAAGGGGGAAAGTTGGGACACCCCTTGGGGAGCTCTGAGCTACTTGAGAAAGAAAGGGAGATATTTCAAGACCAGGGGGAGGAAAAAAAAATGCCAAACCAATAAACCACTGTCTGTTGGAAATGACAGATTGGAGAGATATTATGAGGCAGGACAGCAGGATGCCTGGCTAGATTAAATTAGCACAAGAATTCTTTTTTTTTTCCCCTTTATTTTAGGAAAGTGAGTGAGAATGTGGCAGCAAAATCTGCCTGCGGATGAAAAACTCGCTCAGCAGCCTTGAAGGCTGAACATCAACTGGGTGTTTCAAAAGTGAGGGGGAGCAGAAAGCACTTCATCTCAAGACCCCTTCCCAGAGGGGGTTCGCTGTGTTTTCACTGGTATCAAAGCCATATGGCTCAGCAACAGCACAACAAAATCCATGGATGAGACACAAACATCCACATCTCCTTCTGCTGCTTCACTAACAAGGCCTTTTGAAGTTTGTGGCCTTCCTGTAGCATTTCATACTTCACTTATCCCAGCTCCAGCCTGCAGGCATCCCATCCCAAAATTACCACAGGAGTAATAAAACAAATACTTTGCTGATAATATACTCCCAACCCCAGAGGAAGAGACGCCACCTCAGTGTTTGGAGCCTTGCTAACAACCAGACCAAGGGGAGCAATGCTGTATGAAACCTGTGACCTCTGAATATGAAATTTAGGGGATTGAGAGTGGGAGTAACAGCCCTGCAACAGCCAGGAGGAGGAAAAGGAGGAAGAGCCAGCAGCTTGCTGCTGCACTGTGAAACCACCCCAGGATTTCTCTACCCAATATCCTGTTACCACTTGAATCAAGACCTGGATGCCAAGCCAGCGTATTTTTAGCACATTTTGGACTTAAAGTGAAGGGAATGCTGGTTGAATACGCAGTAGTGACAGCCCTGGAAAATCTTTATTCATCTGCAGCACAGGCAGCAGGGAAGGCTGTGAGGAAGCAGAGCAATCCAAAGCTGCAAACCGAGCCCTCTGGTCCCTCCAGCACAGCCTGCCCGGTCCTGTGCAGTTACCAGTGGCTGCTGGAGAAGAAGGTTTTTCCACAATCTGAGGGGACAGAGCACGGTGGGGAGGAGCGTGATGTGCAGGGCAGTGTTGTGCTGCAGATTTGGACAGCCTGCAGTCTCCAGATGAGCTCTCTGTATCCCAACCAGGGCAGCTGCTGGAGCCCAGCTGGTGACAGGGCCGTAGAAGAGAGGGAGAAAACTTAGAAAACACGAGTAACTGAACCCCACTGTGCTGGTCCAGGCCTGTGCTGTGCTTGCTCTGCCAATGTAACCCTGGATCTGAGGAATGTGAGGAGCCCAATGGCACCAACATGCCTCATCCTGCCTCCAGCAGTGACTGAGACCCATTGCTCCAGGGAAGTACCACAAAGGGGGCACTTACACATAGAATCACAGAATCATTAAGGTTGGAAAAGACCTCTAAAATTATCAAACAATGCCAAACCCACCACTAAACGATGTCTCCAACGGCCACACCTTCATGATTTTTGAACACTTATAGGGATGGTGATTCCACCACTACCCAGAGCAGCCTGTTTCAGTGCTTGACAACACTTCCAGTGAAGAAATTTTCTGTAATGTCCAATCTAAAGCTCCCATGGAACAACTTGAGGCCATTACTTCTCATCCTATTTCTGGGAGCAGACACCTCACCTGGCTTCCCCTTCCTGTCAGGGAGTTGTAGAGAGTGAGAAGTTCTGCCCTGAGCCTCCTTTTCTCCAGGTTGAGCCCTGACAGCTCCCCCAGCTGCTCCTCATCAGACTTGTGCTCCAGGTCCTTTACAACCTTCCTTGTCCTTACGAAGCAAGCTCCATGCAGAATTTTCCTTCTTCTGTCCCCCTCACTTGGGACATCACTGAAACCCTCCAGCACATTTGGTGCCTCCCAGCCCAGAGCTGGCTGGGTGGATCTGTGCTGCCTGTGGCTGGCTGCTCTCTGAGGATGGGGCCGCAGAGGGGAAGTGAGAGCTTTCCTAGCAGCAGAAGGTCCCTTTGGCGTTCAGGGACCAGCCTGCCAGAGAGCTCGGAGGTCCCTGGATGTCTGCCTTGGACAGTAGCTGGAGTTTCTGGGAAAGGCCAAGGTGACCACAAGAGATGTTCCCCACGTCTCTTTGCCAGGAGGATGCACACGCAGAGTTCACGTGCTTGTCGTCGGCAAGCGAGCTGGAACCCCAACTGCAGGAAACTCGGGGATTTGACAATTGTTTGTGTCAGCCTCGAGACGAATATCTCATCCCCCCTCGCTCCTCTACTGCGCGTGTGTTTCGAGTTTCCTCATGCAAAACCTCGCGTGGGCGTTTGGATATGTAATGAGCACATAGTTCAGGATGAAAACAAGTTTCGTGGAAGAGCCAAGTAACGCCAGAAAAATGAAAGCAATACAAACAACAACATGGCATGCAGCCATACCAGCCAGCTCGTGGGCCAGCCGGATCTCACGTCCTCCCCGGAGCTGCGGAGCCGATCAGCTGTTGGAAAAAGAGACCTTTAAAGACAAGCGAGAGAGGAAATAGCATTGGCAGCACAGGCCGCTGCATGTTTCCTTCCAAAGCAGGACAGAGCCAAGGACATTAGGCAGAGCTGTAACATTTGGGGTCTCGTTGCTCAGCCATGAAGCAAGGCAGAAACCTCAAGTGGGCTGCAGTTGTGTAAACTCCCATTGTTTAGGGAGCGGAAGCAGAGCGCTGGCCCAGCGGGGTATTGTCCTACCAGATTTTGGCGGTGCTCACCTAACCGAGCTCCTCCTGCAAGGCAAGAGCCTCGTTTAACTCAGACATGGTACAAAGAGAATCAAACCTCCTGCCTGCACCAGACCCAGGCTAAGAGCTTCCTCCCAAGCCAAACGCCTGCTGCCTCCCATAGCACCTTCAAAGAAAAACATTTCTCACCTGTGTGCAAGGCTGGAGCAGGACCAGAGGGAATTCCAAAAACTCCTCAAACTGGCCTCACTCATCTTCATCTCTCATTTTGATGACATGATGGAAAAAAGTGGCAAAGCTCGTTGAGACCCATTTCCTGTGGGGCTGCCATGCACATCCACACCAAAAAGGGATGAGAGCAAGTCTCAAAACCAGATGATGTTTTATTTCTCCCCTTAGAGAGAGAGATCGTCTGTGCCTCCTTACAATGCAGTAAAACAGTACCTCCTTCAGCGTAATAAAATACCTCTTCTGATCTAGGCCCTGATCCAAACATCTGCTTCTGGGCTAAACACTCCAATACCTGCTTAAGTCCTCTTCAGTGCCTCTTGAAGCATCCGTCCTTTGGTTGAGGCTTTAAATCACTGAAAGACCTCACTGACAATCCAGAAGATTGAAAGGGGCCTGAAATGCCAGCGCCTCCATGCACACATTGGCATAATTCTCTGCATAAAAGCCAGCTTCAAAAGGCTTGTTTTGCAAAGCACAAGTGTGCATTTTTTTCGAATCAAGGTCAGTAACTCAGCTTCATTCACCAGTCTCCAGCTGCAAAACAACATGCCCCAGACAATGGAGGAGAGTGTATCTGAGTCAGAAGATGCCTTTTAAGGGATGCAAGTGGCTCTGAGCCACATTGGGGAAAGAAGATCTCCTTGGTACCCTTGCCCTGTCTGAACTGAAATAGGGCACCCGAGGGCAGGGAAACACAGTGAGATGGGAATGGTGGCACAAATCACACTCACACTCTCCGTCCTTTGGTAAAATCACAGAATGGTTTGGGTTGGAAGGGACCTTAAAAATCATCAAGTCCCAACCTCACCTGCCATGAACAGGGATACCTGCCACTAGATCACATTGCTCAAGGCTTTATCCAGCCTGGCCTTGGACACTGCCAGGGTTGGCTCATCCACATCCTCCCACTGGTGTTCCAGTGCCTCACCACTCTCACACTAAAGAATTTTTTCCTAACATCTAGCCTAAATTTCCCCTCTTTCACTTTGTACCCATTACTCCTTATCCTATCATTACATACAATTCCTGATGAAGAATCCCTCTCCAACTTCCCCATAGTTCCCGTTTGGATACTGAAAGGTTGCTATGTGATCTCCACACAAGCTTCTCTTCTCCAGGCTGAATAGCCCAAACTTCCTCAGCCTGTCTTCATAAGGGAGATGTTCCAGTCCTCTTGCCAAATTTGTGGCCCTCCTCTGGACTTTGCTCCAACAATACCATATCCTTTTTCTTTGGAAAATGCAGTTTTCCGACGTCACCCCCATGCCACTCTCTCTTTGCCCACCGGTGTGACGCGCCACCACGCTCAGCTCCACTCCACAGTTCAGCACTCGTAGGAAGCAGACTAGACACTCCCAGCTGTGCCTCAGGCTAAAAATATTTACTCATTTCTTCCCCCCCAGGCAGGTGTGTTCATCCCAGGCAGGACTGCTCCCACAGGGATGCTCTTGTACGGCAAGCACTCGCTGCTCATTGTACACTGTGGAGCACTGGGGTGTTGTGATGATTCCTCTGAATCACCCAAAGAGAGCTCTGTCCTATGTTCAGATGCAAAATATGCCTTGGAATTCAATAGTTGCTATAGTGCCTAATTACACATTTTATGGCATACTTAGTCACAATGGCTAGAGCTCTTGTTACTAGACTTGTGCTCCTTCTGTTGCTAAAAAGCTCCTCTTTTTGCTAAATGTTTTCTCTCTGCATTAGAAATAGTGTATTGCAGCATTTTCTCCCTCCAAAAATATCCCAAATTCATGGAGCACTGGTCATCAAATTGATGGTAGCAAGCTTGCAGCCCTCTTTCTGTCATGGTGCTCCACAATGCTTCATCCAAGTTGGCTCAAATGACAGCAACAAAACATTTCCCAGGATGCAGGATCTCTTGAGCACTAGTCCTGGCAACACTGCTATCTGTGGTTTGGAGACAAGTCATGCTGTCTGCTTGGGGCATCCACACCTTCCCCTGGGTGGTGTGGAAGGTGAGAAGGTGGGCTCCTTGGGTGCTCTTCCCAGAGGATGATTCAGCCTACCATAGTCAGACACATCTTGCGTGAAGCCGAATCACTCTCCTGAGGTGCTGGTCTGTCTAAGTACATTCTAGAAAGGCTCAGCTTTATTGCAGATGGTTGAGATGGGTAAGACAAGCCCCATGCTCTGCATTCCTCCTCTAAACTGGAGGAGTTCAATTGGAATTGACTGGAAGGTCACACCCCACCTAAGGTACTGTGTTCATCTCTGGAGCCCCCAGCATAAAAAGAACATGGAACTGCTGGAGCAAGTCCAGAGGAGGCCATAAAGATGCTCCAAGGGGTGGAACAACTCTGCTCTGGACACAGGCTGGGAGAGCTGGCAGTGTTCACCTGGAGAAGACAAGGCTCTGGGGAGACCTTAGAGCTCCTTTCAGTGTCTAAAGGGGCTCCAGGAGAGCTGGAGAGGGACTTGGGACAAAAGCATGGGGTGACAGGACAAGGGGGAATGGCTTCCCATTGCCAGAGGTCAGGGTTAGATGAGATATTAGGAATAAATTCTCCCTTATGAGGGTGGGGAGGCCCTGGCACAGGTTGCTCAGAGAAGCTGTGGCTGCCTCATCTCTGGAAGTATCCAAGAAGAGGCTGGACAGGGCTTGGAGCAATCCAGGGAAGGTGTCCCTGCCCATGGCAGGGGGGTTGGAATGAGATGATCTTCAAGGTCTCTTCCAACCCAAACCATTCTCTCATACAAGGCACAGGGATGTTCTCCACCCTACAGGACAGGATTGGTCTTTCCTCTATTAGCCTCTTTTTGTGCCTAGTTTTCTTCACCAGGAGAACGAAGCTAAATATTTAATTGCCTACTTTTTAAGGAGTCAGGCAGAACAATTAACTAATGTTTGGGTAATGTGTCATAGGGTAGGTGTGCTAAGTAGTGTTCTGTCAGCAGCACAGTGGGAAAGTGAAGGACTCAATCTTGTTTTTCAGCCGGGAATGCCACGGTCTCACCTAAGTCCATTGTTCCTGTTGATTGGTTTGCTGAGGGCAGGGAACTTCAGCAAAGTGTTTAAAGGAAGAGGATGCGAGGGGACAGCAGAGAGCTGTTTGTGGTCCAGAACTGTCAGAAAAACTAGATGAATTTTAGAAAGAGAAAACTGCCAATGAAGCCAAAAGCAGGAAATATGCCTGAGACTGCACAGAAAATCCTTACATTTGTAAGTGTGGTGTAAATACTCAACAGCACCATCCTCTGAGTAACCAAAATGCATCAGAGAAACTTTCCTTGCACTGCAGTTATTGCACACTGGCAGCACAGTGGGAATCATGGTACAGGGACCCATCTAACTCACCCTGGGGACTGAAGCAGACTCAGCCCAGCAGAAATTTCACATCTTTAATTTTTATTACTCTGCAAATTACGTTATGGATGAACTTCAAGCCCTCCTCATGTCCGCTGATCATAATTGATGAGATTTCAATCGCACCTCCTTGAAGTTAAACATCTGAGAGACACTGGTTAATAGTTTGCCTTTCAGAGCAGTGCATTAGTTCTCTTGTGCTCCTGTCTGCTTAATTTAGAGCGAGTGGCCAAGAGTGGTGCAATTAAGGAAGGAGGAATCTTGGGCTGAAGCTCTCAGTGCTTTCAAATGACCAGCAGACCCTTCAGTGCCAGCTTGTTTTTTACAGTAGCTGGAACAGCACTTTCCATGACTCACTGCTAATTATACTCTGGATTTGCAAACAAAGGTTTTTAACCTGTTCTGATTTCATATGAAAATTATAAAATTCAGTGCTCTCCCAGTGCCCTCCTAGGATGTTCTGTCCCACCTCTGCAAGCCTAACTCTTGCCAGGCCAGTCCAGAGAGGCACATTCTCCCTCTGCCTCTCTTCTAAACAGCCTGAGGTTTCTCACTCTCTTTAGTTACTTTAGTTACTTTCTTTCCACTGGGACAGTCTCATGCTTTGATCTGTGCAGAAGATGACTTTTCCAGTGAGACTGTTGGGCTCTCCCTGTTTCCTGTGGAGTGTCCAGCCACAGGCCACATGAAGATGATGCCAGCTCCCATCCCTTTTCCCTGGAGTTGCTTAGCCAGCTGCAAGACCATCTCAGCAGCTTCTGCTAACGTCTCTGCATCCTGTACAGACAGAGATCTCCACAGTCAGGAATAGGGAGAGGAAAAACCACAGATAACCTGGAAATGATCCTCTCCACCACAGGTGTTCTCTGATCTTTCACACAGAGATCCAGCAGTAATGCCTGACCTCTGGAAAAGGAAAGCATCGTTTCATTTCCCAGGCCTGGCTAAATGCAATTATATGGTCACGCACATGAAACATCCCCACGCCAAACTACCAAGCCATCCCAACACTTCCTTGGGAGAGGTCGTGCCTAGTCTCCAAAGTCTCTGAAAAGCTGCTTTATTCCAGAGCTATGCTTCTTGTTGTGCCTGTTCCTGGTTTTGTAGGTGGAAATACTGGCAGCAGTTCTGGGAAGGGGAGGGTTTGAGGAAGGATATGCCTGTTCACCACGGTCACCCTCCATGGTCATAGATGCTCCACTTAAGACCCTCTTTAGCACTCAGGCGCAAGTGGAAAATAGGGGGAACACACTGCTCCCATGGAGAGACATGAATTTTTCTTCCACTTAAGAGAGAAATAATATTCTATGGAGGAATAAGCATTTTCACTCAGTGCAAGTCATACAGGGATCTCAAGCTGCATTTTACTGTTGCCCCAGCAGCAAATCCACGCAATCAGACTCCTCTGTTCTGTCCAGAGCCCAACCCTACCACCACCAAAAGGCTTTTTAGTAGGGGCTGGGCTGACACATGATCCAGGGCTGTTTTTATCTCCAGATCCAGAAGTTCTCAGTTCTCACTGAAGGACAGTGCTTCCATTTTTTCAGGAAGAGAGGAGAGCCATATACCCAGCAGGAAGCTTGTTTCTTCCCAGGCTCAGCTTCTCCTGCCTCAACTAAAGCAATTTCCCAGGAGCCACAGATGGGCATGGACTAATGCCTGAGCCCTCCATGCTCTGCTGGTCCCCGTGGTTACATGGGTTTGCAATCTGCTTCCTGGGAAAAGGAAAGCTGGAGGCTTGGGGTGGACTCGTGCTTACAGGCAGTCATCTGTGTGGGCTTGGCAGGCAGAGCTCAGAGGTTTGTGGGATGTAGGAGTGCCATCTCTGCTACTTTCCTGACCTGCCCCCACACCCATGGATACACTATGGGGCTCAGGGGCCTCCCCACATTGCTGAGAAGATGGATTCCCTCTACAGAGATGCCAGAAGAGAAGGATACACAACACCAAGTCAGAGAAGAGAGATGGGAGTGTGACCTAAATCACCACACCCTTCAACATGAGCACCTGGAAGAGCACAGTCCAGAGAGTATCAGCCCAACATGTGCTAGAATAAAACAAGCTCCCTCCTAACCCCATCCAGCACAGGTTTTCCCTTGCTGGTTTAGACTGGGACACAGAACAACATTTGAGTTGTGTCCTGAAGTGGTGTTGCATGCTGCAAGCCAGGCACATCCCAGTTTCTCCTGGTTTTGGTGTAACAGGAGGAACACCAAACAGCGGCTTTCCCTTCTCCAGTCTTGGCACTTAGCAAGGGACTTCTCTTCCTTCACAGGTCATCCCACATTACCTGCTGGTGTATTCCTGTTTGCCCAGACTTAGGTGTGGAAATTCAAGCTCCTTGGTCACTGCAGGGGGTGAAGGAGTTTGCTCTGCATAAGCCCCAGGTTAAGAGCCTTTGTGCAGACACCTTGTTCCTGGGATTTGTCTAATGGGACCTAAGTCTGGCTGTGTCCTTCTGCAAGGTGAGGCCCTGATCCTATGGGAGCCTTCCAGTTCACCCTCTTTATCTTCCCTGAGACCCTTAGTTCTGCCCTTGGCCTTGAATCCAGTCATCTTTGTCAAGGACGTGAAATTTGGCTCCATGCAAAATTGAAGAAAGCTCAAGAATGTGTTGTAACCTCATGGAGTATGTCCCTTCACATACCCCAAAGCTACAGATTTGCTCCTGATTCCCAGCTCCCTGTTTGTCCAGGATGTCTGAGGAGCACCTATCACCCATGAGAGCTGCAGGGCCCTAAAAATGAGCCCTGAGGAGGCAGA